>UELV01091899.1:0-15909 GCA_900490015.1 Megastigmus stigmatizans
TATATATATATATATATATATATATTTTGCACGTTTGTGTCTTCTCGTATTAAAGAGCAGAACGAAATAAATCGTTTTATATTGTCTGTCGATTTAATATACCGCGTGCCGCGAATCATATAAAATGTTAATTTAATTTTCTCGAGCCTCCGCAACGTCGGCCACTGCTTTTTCCTATAACATACTCGCGACTGGCCGCGGAAATGCGCGGCGAAAGGAAGAAAATGCGCGCTGCATGCCACGCATTCTGGCAGCGCGAGACGAGACGCGTTTTTCGCCTACCCGCCGCGCCATTAAAAATTCAAATGATGATATCGGGAAAAAGCAAGCGGAAGAGAATAGTTTCCCGCGGATCGGCCACGCACTCGCTTAGCTGTATACGAAAACAATTTCCGCACTTGGATTTGTAATATAGTTTCTTGCCTGACTCTATACATTGAACGAACGTAAACAAAGTATCGCAACGGACGACGTTATACGAGGAAAATCTTCGTGCGACCATTTCGCAATATAGAGATTTATTAGAAGCGAGCTGTTTAATTAAAACGTTCGAACGTACAGTCAAACGAGAGAAAGAGAGGAGCCCAAAGTGTGAAGTGTAAATAAGTGAGGGAGTCGTACACACATAGACACACACAAATAGCTTAGCCGCGATCCGTCGTGGCGCATAGATAGAGCGTCGTGTCTCTTGAGAAGCCGGTCTACCGCTGCGATACGTCGGAACGTATAGGTCAGCGTGACTCCACCCCCGAAAACAGTAGTTGGAAATTCCTGGGAGTCTCGCTGCTGCTGCTGCCGCTGTTGCTGCGCGGGGAAATATTGCGTCGGGTCGTAAGCCTTGCGTTTAAGGTCTATTCCTAGCGATCCCTATTCCCGACTCCACTTGGCTTCTGCTGCTGCTGCTGTTGCTGCTGCTGCTGCTGCTGTTGCTGCTGCTGCCGCTCGCTCCCGTGTAGCTTCGCTCTCGTGTCCGGCTTATTAATGCCGCCTGCGGAGAAACTACTTTTGTCGCGCGCGACTCGAGACTGCAGTTAAAAGCACGATATACGCGCAAGTGTAAACAGTAAGCAAAGAGTACTCGCGAGTTCCGATTGCGGATATATAATTATAAAGGAAATGCAGGCCGCAGCGCAAGTGGGTTAAGCGAGTAGAGGTGAGTCTCTTTCTCTCAGTTTGGAATTACAAATATTCTCGGCGCTAATATTCCGGTATCCTTTGTGAAAAACGTATTTTAATTTCTGTAAGAGACAAATTTTAAAAGATAAAAGAAATTCGTCGCGAGTAGCAATGTTTAAAGACGCTCGAAGGTGTGTCTCATCTCTGGCTCTCTAGGCTTATACGAGACATTTAGTGTCGGACGAAACGAGGCTAAACAGCTGCGCGTCGCAGCAGCCGCCGACGCCGCCAACGCCGCGTTTCGGCGCAAAGCTCCGCGGCAGAGGCCCGAGAAAGAGAGAAATGTTTCATAATAGAACGCGGATAAACTTGGATATTCTCGCGTGGCAACGGGTGAGGTCGTTTCGAGATTTCATGCTGCAGCTGCTGCTGCCGCCGCCGCCGCAGCCGACCTCCAATGTTTGTCTTCTAGTTTCTTTCTTTTTTCCGCCTCCGCATGCTGATGCTGCTGCTGTTGCCTCGTGTCGGACACGCTTCTGTTCTTCGCGCGATGCTCTTTACTTTAAATCTTTCTAAATTGATCGAAACCTGGCTTTTAAACTCGTAATATGCTGTGGTTTTGGAAATATTTTGTTTGTCAAGAGATGGAGCACGCGAGGTAATTATACAGCTGTTGAAAACACCCAAAGGTATTTCTCAGTCTAATTGCAGGGCTAAATTTGTTGCTTCTCGGACGAATATAAATACATTTTTTTTTTCTTTCGAGCTCGAGCGATATACGCGTAACAATTATTCACGTATTATGCAAGGGTATAGGTTTATTTTCAACTAATGACATTTAAGTAAGAATTTCTTATTTATGTATCGACTGAGTAAGAAAAATTTCAGTGCTTATCAAAATTATTACCGAGAACAAAAAATAAACTTCAACGTAATGAATTCTCCAATCGAACAAAAATCAATCCATCACACGTAAGTACGACACATTATGTACCGAGTTGACCACAAAAAAAAACAGCCAGCAGCCGCCTATCGGAATTAGACCGCGAGGCATAGCGTTTTTTCTTTACCCCCAATAAAGCGCAGAGCTCTAATATGATGCGCATAACATAATAATAAATCACTCGTAGCTCTCGATTTGTAAAAGAGTACTGCGCGAGCGCGAGCGCGAATCTAAGCAGCACGCGGACAGCACACGTAAGAAATGCACTAGTAATTAATAGCAATCGATAAACGCGCGATGGCACAATAATTGCCGAGATCTGGCCGACTGTGTAAAAAAAACACCGCCGGCGGCAGCTCACGCTTAGCGCGGCTAGATATATATCGTAAAGCCGGCCACAGCAGTTATCGGCATCGTAAAGCACTCGCGCGGCGAGTATATCATAAAGGCATAAAAGAGCGTTTAGAGAGGGGCGTCATTATAAGCTGCGGGCAGGGAAAATGCGTGGAGTGCGCGCGGATCGTGTGCGGCAATACGTTATCACTTTATTAATTTTCACTTATCGACCCCACGCGGCTTTGCGCCACGCAAAATTATTAGGCCTATCACAGCTGTGGCTGGCCGTTTGCCAATAGCAGCTTGCCGTTGGCCGACTATACGACTGCTACTACTGCAGCAGCGCTGCTTATACTACTACGAGAGTCCGGGCTAATTCGCGTGTGTCGGCGGCAATCTAATGTTCTGCTGCTGCGGCTGCTGCTGCTTGCCAAACAATTGTTCCGAGTCGCTGACTTCCATCGATATAAACTCGATTCGCTTTGGAATTTGGAATTTCAAGGCTACGCTCGCTGCTTCGGAAGTACCATGGGACGATTATTGTCCAGTTATTATCAAATTCTAGATCGGCGTTTTTAAGCTGTCGTTTTAATTTTTTTTTTTTTTTTCGAAAATTAAAGATAGCTCAAGATTTTGATATAGGTTGTTTTTTTTGCAAAGCAGTTCCGAGAATCGCGCTGAACCGTTCTAATAATACCAACTTGGACCATTATTTTGAGAATTTTAACTGTTGCATGCAGAGTGAAGTATTCGGGCATGATACAATTGCCAAAAGCAGCTTTCGCTGAATGATTATCCCTTAATTTCGGACTAAAGCCACAAATCAAAGCGACCAAATTAGATTTATACCAAATTCTCTCAGTGTGTATATAACGAGCGAATTAAATATTCGCCTATTAAATTCACCAATTTGTCTCAGTGAATCACGCGCCCCTCGCGAGTTGTCGAGGAAATCTGCACTGTGCTGCACAACGAACTTCTTTATAAATATAGTCAGCTGCCGTTATATGGCCGCATCAGTCGTTCGCGCTTATATCCATAAATAATTAAGCAATACAAACGCTCGGGTAGAGATTCCCTCAACTATCAAATCGAGCAATCTTATTTTCATGTATTTCATAGTCCAATTATTCGCTTATATACCCGTGTGTGTGTATGTGTATTTGTGTCCCTCTCTCGTTGAAAATAAACGACCGAACGAGGACAATTACACGCGTCGCCTTATTACACGCGCGTACACACACATTGCACACATGCGCTATACGGTCGTACTTTATTGTGCGGCTCGAGCTCGCGATAAATAAAAGCCTCTATTCTAAAGCATCGAGCGCCGCGTCGGCGGCAGCAGCAGAGACTGCACGAGAGACACTGCAGCGGACAGAGAGAGATACGCCCGTAAAAAAATTAATCATCCGCCCTTTGGCGAAAAACAAAGAGGTGAAGTGAAGAGAGTAAAAGAGAGAGAGAAGGGCCGGCGTTATAAATTACGCGAAACAATCGATCGCAAAAATCCGCAGAATCCCAGAGTGTCCGCAAAGGAGGTGCAGCGCTTAAAAAAAGAGAGTAAGAGAAAGAGGGGTGGGGGGGAGGGGGGTTGAAGTGGAAGTGGAAACGGCAAAACTTTAACACCTGTGCCTCGGCGAAATCGATCTTCCGATTCAGCGCGCGCTCGGCACTCTCTTACTCTCTTGCTCTATCTCTCTCTCTCTCGATTCTTTCAACGCGGCTCGGCGCGGCGATTCCACGTGGCCTCGGTAAATCTTGCCTCAAAGTCGCCGGGGGGAGAATAGAGCAAGAGCGAGCGAGAATCCGTATGCACGAAGTCGCGAATCGCGCCGAGATCGCGGAGCGTGTGCAAGAGAGAGAGAGAGAGAGAGAGGCCGGGAAGCAAACGAAACGTGTATACCGCGCGCCGCGTCGATCCGCGGACCATCGGATCGGAGGATCGGCTTTGTGTGCTTCCTCCTCTCTCTCTCTCTCTCTCTCTCACTTTCATTTTCTCCACGGCCTCCGAGATGCAGGAGAGCAGCTAACAAACGACTCGCAAATCCTCCCTGTCAATTTAATCTCGCCTCGAATCCCGAAGAAATGTTAATAAGGCCGGCGGCACTCGGCTACCTACCATTTCCCGGCGCTCTGTACTGCTGCTGTGTACGTATAGAGCGGCGCGGAGAGGCTGCGCGGCTGCGGCTGCCGAGCCGACGGTATTTTCACGCTCGCCTCGATTTATTTAGTCGGGGGTGTAACGAGAGAAGTGCTGCATGAAACCGAGAGAGATAGATAGGTGAGAAGGAGGGAAACGATCGCTAATGAGATTTACCTTATCGGAAGCGGAGATGCTGCTGAAGGAAGAAGAAGACATAGAGTTACACGACGGAGTATATATCGGCTGCGGACTAGCGGGATGTCGATTGCTATAGCGTCGAGAGAAAGGGAGAGAGAGAGAGAGAGAGAGAGAGAGAGAGAGAGAGAGAGAGAGAGAGAGAGAGAGAGAGAGAGAGAGAGAGAGAGTAAACAAATAACGCGCACGCGGTTTGCGATAAAGTGAGATGGTCGTTTTACTCGAAATAAAATTGATTTACGGGCAACATTTAGTTGCCAATAAAATAGGTGCTAGGAAGATTTACCCCGCCGCGGGCCTCTTGCGCTAGTCTCTTTTTATATTTCTATTAATCACTGGCGCGAAGTATAACTAGTCGTGCGTGTATGGCAGCAACTAATGGGCTTTTTGTTAGCTTGCAAAATCAAAATAAGCAAGTCGAACGACTTGATTACATGCCTATTAATGCCAGTAATGTATTTTTAAAGTTTGGCTACAATTATTGGAACTCTAATAGCTATCCAAACAGTAGTACTAATTCACAGTACACAATATATGTAAACGCGTATAATGACGCGTATACACTTGGTATATACGGCGGTAAAGATAAGATGGAGATATTGAAAAATTAAGCCTAAAGCTGTCAAATCTGCAAGCTGAACGATTCCATCAGCCACCAGACAAAGCTCGCTTCGTTATTTACATGGTGCGTGGCAGTGGACGTCAGGGGGTCGAGGAGAATTGCCGCCGGCCAGACTGTGCTCCCCTGGGATGCAGTAGTATTCTCTATAGCTACTGAAACCCTCAGGAATGCCCGTTGCTTTGCGGTTACGCTCTCTCTCTCTCTCTCTCTCTCTCTCTCTCTCTCTCTCGCTCTCTCTCAAGTATATACGCTCAAGCGAGAAACGAGAGAAAGAGAGAGAGAGAAAGAGAGAGAGCGAGTAAGAGACAAGAGTCGACCCACATAGTTGGCCGGCCACTCGTGGCCGAGCTAAAAGAATGCTCGCTTTCGCACTTTTAGCGAGCCGAGAGAGGCGGCCGCCGCGGAGAGCGAGTGAGCGACTCACCTCTCGCAGTCTCGCGGCAAGTCCGATGCTAACAATAGACAGCTGTTGGAGGTTCATTACGTTTGCCGCGTAGAGTAGTAGAGAGTCTCTTTTGCCCGAATGCCGCTGTGTACCAGCTGCCAAAGCAGCGCCTAGCGCTACGCGTACACGCACGTACACCATTTGACACGAAGAGACGGACGCGTGTACCGCGATAAATGAGATACCGCGAGTGTGTCTGTGTCTCTGTGGAGAGGGAGAGTTTGAATTAGAGTCTCGTCGACTAGGCGATCGAGTATTATCGAGCGACTGATTGATGCCGTTTGTTGTGCGAGAGCGCCCGAGAGAACGAAGAAAGAGAGAAAAAAACGCGAATATCTGATTGACAGAAGCCGCGCGTGTATATATACACGTATTGTATATACATCGTATCGTACGATATTGCGCGATTTAATTTGTTTTGCGAGCTTTGTATTTGCATTACAGATGAGGATAACGCTCGGGTAGCGGTCTAACGCCGCCGCCGTTTCTTCTTCTTTTTTTTTCTTTCTTCGCGAGACGAATGAGTAGAGAATTCTTATCGGCCTTTTGGGCCCGCGTCAATCACTCGCGAGACGATACTTTTGCTCGCGGCTGCTTTTGTTATACCGGCGATGAGTTATTGCTGCAATCTATAGTCCTGCAAAAATGTTCTATACTCTATGACTTCTCCGATAATGGCCTTTTATTCAGCTTAATTAAACGTTAGTAATATAATTGTGTGTAAAATTTAACATATTTTGAATGCAAAATGAAAAATGTCTGCACCGTTTTGCGTGTTACATAAGTGAAAACAGACGACAACGTACAGACACACTCGCTAAACTCGTCCTACTGCGCATCACAAATATACATCCCCATTCTTATTCGAAGGCTCGTTTGATCACATAGCCGTGTACACGGATAATCATTCTTTCCCTCGGATAACAATAAAATTCGATCGAAACAACCCCGTAACTAATTCGAGAGCCAATCGTTCGTATATACCACAACACTAATGGTCCCGTCATTCGCTCGCGCATCGACATAATCAAGCTTTTGCCGAGTTGCAGTATATAATACGCTACACACACACAGCATATTCTCGAAAAGATCGCCTCGTCGCTGCAGCAAGCAGCCCATCATATCGACGCGCAGATATTCATCTCTTTGCCCCCTCAATAAAATACCGATATCCATAAAAAAAAAGCGGACGAGCCTCGTCTCACCCACAAATTGTACAGCCGCGGTGCGCACGTGTTGCTAATAGCACAGCTCGTGCTAACTGTTATTGTTCCGATTCCGCGCGCAAAAAAAAAAGATCTCTCCGCAACGCAGCGGAAAAGAACAAAAAAACATCGCCCGGCGCGTGTAAAGTATAACTCGAGGGCTTGAGATTATACATACTGCGTGTGTATATACGTATAGGAGTGGAGAGTCTTGGAGTTGGCCGGCGGCGCGTCACGTGCAGGCACCGCCATAGCAGACTCCGAGAGGTAATTTACTCGAGGCCGCTCGAGAGTTAGCGAGAGGCGGCTCGCTTTATTTATTGTTTATCGACACCGCGCGGCTTTGCAGAAGAGAAGAAAACGCGCTCGCTTCGCACATATATATATATATATATATATATACACATACTGTGTGTCCTCGTGTATATACGCGCGGTGTACATAAAGTCGCTACCGACGCGATGCCGAAAGGACTCTCTCAAACGGTTCTACTTGCTGCTGCTGCTGCTGCTGCTGCTGCTGTTGTTGTTGTTGAATGCCTGCATAGAACGTGACACGGGGTCTCGAGCCGCATAATACCGTTGTCAATGTGTGTACCGCGCGCGATATATATTTGAATGGCCGATCGATGACTGACTCTCTCTCTCTCTCTCTTTCTCTCGTGCCGCCGAGCTATGAATGACGGAGCTTTTCCACTCCTACCAGGGAGATAAGCGGAGCGCCGCGCGTACCGTGTATACCAGCCCCGGCTATCGATCAGCGCCGATATTAAATTACGGAGCATTATCGCCGAGCTCTCGATTAATGACTTTGTGTATGTTGCGGACGATGCAGTTTTGCATATATGTTTCTATTATATCCACTGCTGTAGCGCGCGAAGGGGATCGATTTTGTATAACGTGTAATCGGTTTTGGCTAAGCTGATTAGATGTCGATATCGATGTAACACGCGCCGCCGCGAGAATATTGCCTAGAGGTATTCCCGTTAACAATGCCCTTAGTTTATTGAAAGCTGATACGCGTCTATTCATCTATAACGGCCTTTTCAATTAATACACTTTGTGTGTTGGGCATGTCTGTTTTCGCTCTCGCTGGCTCTGCGATTATTTTTAATGTCTCGATCGAGGCAGCCGTATATATGCTGTATGAATCGCATAGCAATTGGAACGTTCGTTTTGTTGCGAGTGAAATTGAAAATATATTGTACAACTTATTGGTGTAAATAAGGATCATATTAATATAGAATATAAAATTTAAAAATGAATACTAATAGTAGCGAGCGATATTGTATTCTTTGAACCGATTATTTTGTTTTAACAGTATAGTTTCTAATGCAAGGAGATTACTATTCATTACCCACTCACTGCATTTTACTGCTGTTCAGTATCAAAGTTACGATAACATATCAAGAAATAATAAGGTTCTGTCTTTACTTTGAAACAGATACAATTGGCATCGCATAATTCACGTAATAATAAAAGAAACCGATATAGCTTTGTAATTACATTCCACTGCACATTTTGAAGTATAGTGTTATTTGTAAAACGTCACGAAATAAACGTCTACATAGTCGAACGATAAAAATTAAAAATAGTACAACGAACTTGACAGGAAACATAGATTTAGAATCGTAGCGCGGGTAACGATTGAAAACCGAAAATCCAATAATTCCGTGGAGCAGCGTTACAAATTTCCCTTCGAAGCCATTAACCACGTCATTATTTACAACTCATAAAGTATTTCGAGCAGCGCATAATTCATACAAGCCACATTCGCATAGAGCCGAGCGCGCGCGCGAGCCTTCGAGAAAAATTAATACACATATAACCATCGTAACGTACGTACCACTACAGGCCACACTTGGCACATTTTTCTGCGAACGCAAATGAGACTCGGGTATATAAGTCACGCCCACGGCGCATTAGTAGTGTATATATATATATATATATATATATATACAACAAGCTGCAGCAGAGCGAACCAAGATAAAAAGCCTACTGCATCACACGCGCCAAAACGCTCGGTTATACGTTAACCACTGACATGAACATCTCTTATTCTTTTCGCTGAGTATAAAAAGAAAAGAGTGTTGGAAACGATCCTCCGTGTGGTCTGTTCGCGCGTAAGCGTCGTAGAGACACAGAATGACGTCGCTCCCAATGTAATATCACGCTGCTGCTGCAGCGAACGTTGGGCTTTTACGCAAACCTTACAGCTCTGTGTGCAGAGTCGCCGCGAGACGCTATTAGCGCGGTGATTTACGCGACGACTCGCGCGTACCGCCGTCTGCAGATCCGTTTGCGTACCTGTATAACTGGGCTTTTCAGACACTTTTCGCGCGCTTTCCTCGGCACAATGTGGTGACCGAGGGACATTTTTTTTTCGCTCGATCATTGACGCTTGATACTATTTTTCTTATGCTTATACATACACGCCGCGGGACACAGTTGCTCTTTCTTCCCCTCGTTTTTTTCCATTTATTTATGCGTTAGCCGAGCTGCTGAGTTAATGCGTTCGGTGCTATATAGCAAACATACCGTGTTACGCGTATGCGCGAGGAAAATGGATTGCCGAGTTCCTATTATGCACGCAGCTTTCAAAACTCTCTGATTTACGAGGGATAAAGTTTTCGGCTTTCCATATATATATATTGTTTCGCGATTACCCCAGCTCAAGCGATCTGTATCTCATATATATGCTCAGACGCAATGTTGCCTCCTTAATACCACGCTATCAACCTCGGTATCAGCAATTATTGTTTAACCGCGTCCCCGAAGCACTCTTCAATTAATTCCCCTCCATAAAAAAGTTAATGATTTAAATGATTTCATGCACGATCCGTACGTCGTCGTCGGGTTATGTAAAAAAACACGACCCGAGTTTCTTGCGCGCGCCTTACAAAAGCCATAAAAATGACTCGCGAACGCACTGCACACACACAATGCCTGAAAGAGCCGCGCGGTCATTTAATTAACGCGAAGGCCGACTTGTATATATATACACACAGTTGGACCCATCCGCGCGAGAGAGATTCGATTAATCGCGCTTAAATCTCCTGGCGCACTATACCTCCGATAAAGCGATGATGCATCCGCCAATATGCACGCATGCTGATTTCGACACGTTAAAAAAAAATTTTCGTACCTACTTAATGCGATAATCGAGGGCTTATACAGAGTCTATCTCTCTCGGTTTGGAGAGAGAGAGAGTATAAGGAGAGGAGAAGCGAGATTAAGGTGAAGAAAAAGAAAGGAGAGAATATAATCTCCCGAAGCGGAAACGCTCGCGCCCACGCAGACCGAGTCGATTGTGGCCGATAAAGTTGGCTCGCGCTCTCGCTCTCTCTCTCTCTCTCTCTCTCTCTCTCTCTCTCTCTCTCGCTCACTCTTGGTGCCACTACCGCGCAATCGGCCGCAAAGGGCCACGCGTCCCCTGCGCACGCGTCCTCCGCGCACACACGTGTGCCAGCGAGACTCTTTCGATCTCTCTGTTGCTCTCGAGATATAGCCGGATCGCCCACTGCTTTGAGCTTGCTCTGCTCTGATGGTTTTCCGTCCACCTCTATGAACCTGACTCCTATTTTTCTTTTTTTTCCTTTCGATCTTTCCTCTTTTTTCTTCTGGTTCTTCCTTCTGTATTATATACCTTCGTATCAGAGATGGACGACTTTCGTTATTTTGACATAGTGATGTCTTTTTTGTTATTTGTGTTGTGCAGACTAATGGTTAAGAGAGAGAGAGAGAGAGAGAGAGAGAGAGAGAGAATTTTAGTATAAGCTTTTTTTTTATTTTATTACTTTGCTGAGCTATACAACCGCAGTTCTTTTTCTTAATTACGTTTTTAAATATCGCCTGCACAGCCTTATATATTAAAAATTTTTAGCATAAATGAAGCGACTTCAAACGATGAGACATTTTAATTTTCAGGATTTCGCGGTCTTAATTTTTTTTAAACAATTAATTTCTTTCCAGCGCGAATACATTTTAAAGTATCTTGAGACAAAGGATGATACAGAAACATGCAAGTTTCTATTTATAGTGTGGCTATATTTTTTAGAAAATTTATCACGTTGTTAATATTTATCTCTAAATAAAATGAACCTTAGCGATTCCAAATTGGGCTATCAGTTTCTTTAAGATCCTGTGCTAACTGCTCGAGGATTTTTCATTGATTTGAATAACAAAATTAAGTCCATAGTCAAAGTGGTATACTCGATTAAACTATTTAATTAAGGTTAAAATGCATAAATACACTAGTTTTCTGTAATAAAGTATGTTTTAACTTATCAATCAATAACATAAGAATAGAAATTGCAGTTTATCTATGTAAGTAATCATTCACTTTTAATTAAAATTAACGGAATGAAATAAATACTTAGAAAATTAGTCAAAAATATTTATATAATGTGAGTCCGAAAAATAATTATAAATTAATTTACGAATGCTACATAATATTTTTTTTTATAAAATTCGAAAATGTGAAGTTAATAAAAAAAATCCCTTATTATTAATAGCTTTATTAATAAGGTGTAAGGAAAACCATTATTTTTTCATCCCGTACGAGATAAATTCCACCGTCTCTTATTATCATGAATTATGTCATATTTAACAAATAAATGATTGGCCTACTTAGCATCCGGATAAAAGCTCACGCGCTCACCGCGGTGTTGTAAACCTTAATCAAATTAAAATTGTCCAGATTTTTGCGAAATATACCCACCAATCCAAAATTAAGAAACAAATAAAACAATCGCGACTTTCTCTTTTACGCGGCTCTCGCAGTGGCGCCTTCCTTACTCATTATACTTTATTCGCCGAACTGAAAGCTGACACTTTTCTTCCACCTACCGAAAATTTATAAAACAGCGAAAAATCCTCCGACTCTGAGCTCCGAACAACAAAAATCTACAAACGCAACTTGAAAGAAAAAGGCGTAACCAAAAAAAAACAAGTCCGTCCCATAAGCTGTTTTTATCCCTATCCGTATTCAGAAGACATCGCGCATGAGCACAGACTTTTCCGTTGGAAAGGTGTATATAGGATCTCTCGTCGCGTGGCCGCCCACCTCCTATTTTCGGCAGCTCACGATCCGGCGATCGTCTCTCTCTTTGCGCGCGCCCACGCGCGTCTCTCGAGCTTGCCGCACTGACAAGTTCGACAGTCACAACCTATACCTGGCACACGCACACACAAACACACAGGGTATCCTGTATCTCGTCGTGGCGATCGCTCGCGTGGCACCGATACATCGGGACCGGATTAAGAAAGTCGAGACGGCAGCAAAGGGCTATACGCGAGGACGCGACAAGAGACGCGTACACCGAGAGAGATACGCGAGCGCACGCAGCTGACAGCCGTTGACAATTGTCCTGACAGTTTCGGCGCGCGCGCGAGAGAGAGAGAGAGAGAGAGGCGTGGCTCGAGATCGTTATTGTTGTCGCGCGGCTCAAGCTGAAAACACGGTCGGATGCATCGCGCGCGGCTGCACCGCATCATGGATTATTCATCGGGGAAATTATCTGATTAATTTGGTAGGTGTTATGGTTATTTCGAGAAAGTTCTGCGCTCGCGTGGCATTTCGGGAATGAAGTATTTGCGGAGGTTGTTGTTCTCGGGAAACAATGGCGTGGCTCATCTTCGCGAGATTAAATAATGCTTGGGAATTTTGCAGAAACTGTGAAAAAACAAACTATGTTTCAAGAATGATTTTATGTGGCTCATTGCTTATGTTGATTCACGAATTTGAATTGTAAATAGATTTATTATGACAATGTAGCGATCTGTTTTTCATTGAATGCCATTTAGATGCTTTACTTGGAAATATGATAGGATTGACATCTTCTTTTAGCATATGAATTCGTAACTTTTCTCTGTAAAAGTTAGTCAGCTCCGTTACTTAGTAGTTTCCCATTATTCTTTAACACGCGAGGCGTAGTTTTAATCAAGAATTTATTCCGATGAACAATATATTTCGGAAACAGATCTTTATCGGATAAATAAAACTAACGTAGGTATACGTATTTTGTGAGTCTTGATTGATTTGAGCAACTAATGTCAATTCCAACGACTGTCGATGCCACGATTAAAAGTATGTGACATTTGATTTCACACAATAATAGTATAGGTGCAGTAAAAGTAGTCTACGCTTCAAATCTCGAAATCTCAAAATCGAACTCTTTATTCAAAACCGAATACATTATAAAACATCGAGAAATACGACTTCGAACTATTTGAATTTTGATTTCGTATACACAACAAGATGAATTAAGATAATGAATATATAAACTTAAAGCTCGATTTCTATCTAATATTATTAAAATATCTCACAAATTCCAGTTCTAAAAAGTTGAAGAAACACACGCATATTCCTCTAATCTCCCATACTAATCTATTTACAAAAACAAAAAGTGCTTCAGAACGTAATGCAAACAATAGGTATACTAATTACTTTTCCACACACGCGCCTTACCGAATTGCACAATTTTCGCGTATACAATATATAGCCCCGTGCGCACAACACTGCAGGTTTAACAGTGACCTATAAAGGCTACAAAAAAAAGAAGGAAAAAAAGAACACTCGACATGCGCATACTGCAGAACGAACATTTATTATACAATAATTCAACGGAGATCTCTCCGAGGACGAGTCAGCGAATTCACACTCGTTTCTTCGTTGCGTACGTAAGTATACGCGCGTGTTATACGCGTGCCGCAGCTCGAGGAAAGTGTAAAAGGATAGAGAAAAACAAAAGAGAGATACAGAGCTAGAGAGAGAGAGAGAGAGAGAGAGAAAGAGACGTAACGGTCGGGGACGCGAAAATTGCGCCCTCGCAGGCCGAGCAGCGCGCGTGCTCATTTATGTTAGCCTTTGCAAAACCTCGTGCGAAACATTCGTTAACATTCCCGGCGAGCGCGGTAATGATCGGCCGCAAGAAAGGGCAGAACACCGCGGCGACGACGGCAGCGCCAAATCCCGCCCGTCTATCCTACTGCAGAAAACTCTATCTGCAATACGCACATTTCTAATCCAAGGTGTAAGAACGCACGTATAAATGTATATATATATCCTCGGGAATCGAAAGGCTACTTGGTTTCTTTACTTGATATATATCTGTGGTTTTGCGCTGAATCGGATGCTTTATAAGTGTGCAGAGAAAAAAATACTCGAACTGAACGTGACATACTTCCACGTTGAAATCATTTATATACAAAAGTATTATTGTTTTGTTATTATATTAGGTGCACAACTTTGCTTCCGCCGATTTTTTCGAGACTGAATGGAATTTTACCAATATTTCTTTCAAATTATGTTTACTATGATCATTCCGATAAATCTTGATTTGCAATATTCTACTGAATATGTATGGATTTTAAATAACAATGTTCTTTTCTTTTTGTTACAGGTAAGTTCCTGAAATTATTACCCTCAATGATTGTTCTTCGACATGTAAGTTTTGTATGCAATACATTGTGATCATTGATGAATAATCATTAAAACATCGTTTAATTATTATAGCATATTCTCTTCTTTTGTCATTGTAGGCAAATGTATACATGCTATAAAATGCTACACATAATTTGATTTGATTCTATATATACTTAGTCATTCTATGATTAACGGTTACTCTTTTACCGATGATCTAATGTTTACGAAGTAATGGATTTTGGCGCATAAGAAGTTTTAGCCATAATTGGTAACTCATAAATGGATATTATCGGTACGCATCGATAATTCCACATTTTCATGTCTATACAATCAGTATAAGTATAGTATATAAGAGGAGTATAATTCTTCACATTTGCGAAAATTCTGAAATAATTATGAATCACAGTTTTTTACGTTATTTTTTTTCGTGATATTTCAGCATCTCATGCAATGATCATAAATATTCAATTAGGCAAATTCTAATCCGATATGAATTCATGCCTAGAACAATTGGTCAATTCAAAGAAAATACTATATATTTATAACTGCACATGTAATTGAACTACGACTTTAAACTAGACATGCTATTGAGAAAGTTTAGATAAAAAAGGTAATTGTTTGTGAAGAAAAAAGGTTAGAAGGAGAGGAATGCAGGGCGCTGCTGCTAGTAAAAATAGACAAGAACCTGACTTCTTGGGATGACACATAGTTTACATCTCCTGCGCATCGCATTTTTAAATAGACCGCCCATATAAAGATAAAAATAGCATTAATGTGCCCTTGTTATTTTTCGATCTCAAGTTGTTTGCCGGAGCCGAAGGGAACACTCTACCGTGCAGTTCCATTGAAACTATCAATGCTCGCAGCTCCAACGTCTTCAACCAACAGCTTCCAGCATGTCATTTACTTCTCTTGCTGCACGCATTCGATTTAACGACTTCTGCGCGCTCCTAAACTTGAAATCTAGTTACGACGGTGTCCATATAGCAAAAATAGAGTTCAACCTCCCTTTACCACTTAACTTCACGCGCGCGCATTGTATATATCCCAGCACGCGCGAGAAAAAAAAAAGAAGTCGACTGCAGCAGCCGTGACAACACATAGCTTCCCCCCTCCCTTTGCCAAGCGTGTAACGTGTGTAACCAGGAGACAAGTCGGACGACGTTGTAATTACCATGGAGTGTGGCCCTTGAATAAGCGATCAGTTGAAAGCTCACGCGGAGATCGTCGCCCTTATGCACGAGGCCTCGGCAGATCGTCAGCTGATTCCTTAAAATTCTACTAAGCTCGCACGGAAATCCGAGCCTCGCTTACTTCCTACGCGGCCCCTGCGCGGCAGCTCTGTTCTCGGCACAGTGTCTCGGACCCATCGGCAGTCTCGGCACGCGCTTCTCTCTCTCTCTCTCTCTCTCTCTCTCTCTCTCTCTCTCTCTCTCTCTCTCTCTCTCTCTCTCTCTCTCTCTCTCTCTCTCTCTC
>UELV01091900.1:0-10092 GCA_900490015.1 Megastigmus stigmatizans
CTCTCTCTCTCTCTCTCTCTCTGGTTTATATATGTTTGTGGTTACACGAAATATACTGGGCGTTGATGCCTTTGGCCAACGGAATTTTTCAACCAAAAATGCAGGGCGGAATTAGTGGAGGGAAATTAGGTCGGATGTGCGGTTAAATCATATTTTCCTCGATGAATAATGGAAGGGGAGCGTTACAAAGGGCGGAACGAGGGGCTGATGCAATGCGGTATATCAGATTTATCGATGCTAAGTAAGATTGCTGATTAATTGTGCACTTAAGCGTCATTGAGTATTCGCAACTTTTTACCAGTCATATTAGTTATGTGATATTACCTCTAAATATAGTAAGATCGAACATTATACTTGACTTGATTTATTTTAGCCATTTAAATACTACCTTTATATGTGAAAAATATACCTAGAGTGATCGGTCAACTGCATTGGATCATTTAAAAAGTTATTAGGATAAGATTCCTTTTATGAGAAGCAATATTGTACTTGTTATACTAAATAATTTGATGAGTACTAAATATCGCTTATTGCATAACGCAATCTCAAAATATTAATTATGCTAATTTAATTTAGTAAGAATTGAACAAACATCATTTTTTCCTTTATGCAAAATTTTATTTGAGCTAAGTAAATACTACTAGAAATGTATTTCAAAATATTTCATTGAATTTAAATCGCTATATTCGTTATAATGATGCCTGCCGTTCATGTTATTTTAATTTAAATATCATTGGTAAACCGATTGATCAATTTATTGGAAATATGTCTGACTTTATCGTGATAGCATGATTGTTTTTTTTAAGCTTAATTATTTTGTTTTAATAAGCAGATAAAATGAACTTATAATTCATTATTTATTTTAATTAATGTTAGTTATTAATTCAGGATGTCTTGCATATAATTCAAACAAAATCATATTATATTTTAAATATACATTTTTAATGCGTTTAAATTGAACTTTGTCAGTACTGTAATTATTATTATATATTTTAAATTAAGAGTTGCACAATATACTTTAATCGAATCTCCAGTTTTGTATGAAACTTTTTTTCCGTCCGTTTGACATGGTTGCGTAAATTGTTACGATCAAGAATACTCCCTTAACTAAAAATATGAAAATATAATATCATAAGATATTTATCAAAATTATTTAACAATAATCTTTGCTAAATGATTCCCTGATGGTTTCCAACCCTTACAACTGAAAAAATAATTTGGAATGTGCATCCAATGCTTATTATCTATGAACCTCTATTCGGTATAGTTCTCAAGCTTGATTCTGCAATCTGTCCAGAGTAATTTATGATAAACACGATTCAGTTCGTGAAATTCTGAAAGTTTATAGTGCACCAGGCGAATGAAGTTTGGGAATCCCACGCAATGGTTCTATTCCACATGTATGCCCAGTTGGATTTATCAGGAGATTGATAGCAGTGATTGTCAGTATATATACGAATGCGCCGTGATCCCGTACCCGCACCTGTCAAATTTTACGCAAGAAACTCACGTTTACGCAGTTACTGTGTCTCTGTATACGTTGAATGTAGTTGGATCGCCTTGGCGATAAATATTTTGTACATACATGATCGACAATCAAATTGTGAAAGTTATATTTCTTTTAACATGATTTTCTGCTTTTATGTACCTTTGGTACCTTATGAAATAGAGTTCTTCACTTTTATTTCACAAAATTGATTGCGTTATTTCCACGGACAAGTATTATAATTTAATGTGTCAACAATTATTCTGAAACATTGGTAATCTAACAAATGTAGGATAAGTGTCTTAATTCTCATTTTAAATTTATGTCATTAAAAGCATTTAGGCGTTTGTCAAGTTATACAATATTATTTATAGCTTAAAGCATAATATTTCATTTTATTTTTAGCAGCTGCCATAATAGAGCTCAGCTTTTAATATTTGCGTTACATGGCCATCCATTTTCCCTATAAAAAATGTTTACATGATATTTATTGATTTTAACTGCAATCATACTTCTCAGTGTGTACATTCAGTGGTACATTCCGATAGTTTATCAATGTGCACAATTCCCAACCCACAAACCCTTTCTCACAGTTCGTAAAATATCAAATTACAAAATACACGTCATATTATTCTAACAATGTTGCGATCCAAGTGCATTTATGCATTCTGTTCAGAATAAATTTCAAGTCGCTGATTCAAAACATCTAAATTTTTCAAATTCATCGTAGCGAATCAGATGTGTCGAGCTGCAGGGATGCAAAATCTCCCGCGATTTGCATATAGATATCGGTTCCGTTCTTGAAATGAGTTTTCTATAAATTGAAAATGACCACTGTTACCAACCCAAGGTATACTATATATATATATATATATACTCGTGTTACGCTCATATGCATATACCCAGGCGCACATAAATAAAACAACTTCAACAGTGGTGGGTGAGCTAAAAATCACATGCGTTTTCCGGAACGGTAATTTTCACGTCTGTAAACTCGAGCGGCCGGTGAAAAGAGCTCATTTGCGTGCGATCGCTGCTCACCGTAGCATTAATATACCCGATTCGCATTGGGAAAACACTGGGGGTGGGTGGGCTCTAGTTCGTTGCGCTTATTGATCTTTGGTGTATTTTCTTCGAAAACTCGCTGTGCAACATCGATTTTTAGCTCTCGCACTCGAAAAATCACCTCGCAGTCGCGATTTTACGAGATGTGTTCGCGAAACCGAGGCAAAATGGTTCTTGCCACTCTCGCATCCTGCCAACGGCCCGACGATTGTCGTCATAAGCTCATGGGGATTGTGCTGCGCTGCTGCTGCGTGGCAATATAGCGGCTCGGATTTCAGGCGCGCACGAAACGAATCTAAATGTAAATATTTCATCGAACGCGCGTATAGCCCAGGCTCTCGCGACCGCGCACATGCACGCGTTGCGATCGGCTAACGGGCTGTGATCTCTCTCTCTCGAGCGAGCGAGCGAGCGAACGCGTCGAAGTGCTGATCGGCTGCTACCGCGGTGCCCGGTAAGCTGATACCCGCTGATACCCTCCGTCGAGGTTTAATCTTCCATATTATGCGCCCTCCAGTTTATTTCCATTAGGATGGCATTAGAGGAGAGCGTCGATGGCTGGAACAGAGTTTATATATATATATATATATATATATATATGTATAGCGAGTCGTTGTGTGGAGGTTCGAACCGGACTTTTATCGTCAGGGGATGTATGTATGCGATTTTCAGACGCTTTTATTGGCTCGCAGTCTGCGGCGCGTTGACGGCTTTTGTGCACGATCGAAACCCCTCGTGATGCCTCGAAATTATATGCAGTCTACACGATGATAATTCCTACGCTAGACACTATAAACTACTGTGCATTACATTAGAAGTGTCATGAATGAAGTTTGATTTATAATTTTCAGGGAAAGGTTTTTTCGGTTTCGAGTGAAGACTGCTCTTACAAATCTAATTATGGTTTCTACGTTTTTTGTAGATATAACTAATGTAAAGTAGCACAGTTTAACTTTATGAGATTGTGTACAGTAATGCAGAATTTTGTTTACCAGCTTTTTTATATTTGGTAATTCCGGTGATTTTTAACGACCTCCCAGTCGGTGCGGATTGTAAAAAAGGCAATAATTTTTTCCCACAAATTAAGTCCTTTTCCCACGAGTCAAATTCAGGATACTTAAAAGGATTTTATTGAAAGCTTTAACTGTCAGGAACAGAAAATTCTATGGACTAAATAGCTACGTTCATTGCAAACAAAGGATATAGTATGTGATCGCCGTTATGTGCAGTTATCTATATATACTATACTGCCAGACTATTCCCAGGCGTTTCATGGGCTTGATCACCGGGAGCTTGAAGCCTGCCGTTATCATCGTTACCTACGTAGTTTCAGCAATTTTCGCTTCACCAGTGCGCGCACGTAAGATGTAAATTCGCCCAGAGTGTGCGTCGATAAAAGATTTTAACGCATATGCGGTCTTTGTATGAAAAAGGGGTTTAATTTTTTCGAATGCATAAATTATCGACGACTTGAGTACAATTACAGACTAAATTTTATAAACGTATTTTCACTTTTTTGTCATTGTAGGGCATCAATTCTTGGTTTCTGTGAAACTCTGCAAAAAACTGTCGATATTATTTTATGCATTGCCATAAATGGTCCATAGTTAAAAATTTTAGGTCGACTCTTTATAGGTTTTAGTGCTGGGAGTATTTTCGAATCTGAAAATCCGAACAAATTGAACTAAAAACGGCAGTTGAATAAAAAATGTTCCGTTACTTCTTAAATACAAGTTAATACTTAAAGTTGTTATCACAAATGCTATCGATCCATGTTAAGAGTTTTACAATATTGATACTTCTAAAAGTAGTCTAGAATTTGGTTTTATCAAATAATGCAATAAATAATCCATGAAAACATGTTTCTGTATTATAAATTATACGTTTCATATAATTACAAAAAAAATCAAAACTATTCTTATTTTAAATCCATTTAACATTGTAGTAAAACTACGATGACGATTAAAATACTCTTAGTGCTGTGCACGAATTCGCTCCAGAAGCTAGCGACTGACGTGGGTAGCAAATAAAGTTCATGAAATTAAATGTATTATATTAAAATTCTAAAATTAATATGTAAGCTATTTATAAACTTGAGTTTATATTCTCTGAAATATGCCAAATCAATAATAACGAATTAGCTATTCTACTCCACACAACGGTGGATTATGTGAATAAGTCGTTTTATTTCCAATAACATAGATAAACTTAGTCACCTGTAATAACACTACAGGAGGAATAACCGTATGTACATGTAGCGAGTATTCGTTTGTCATTTACAAATCCAAAAACATTTAAATAATTGAATTCAAGAAAAAAGCTGACTGGTTGGATTCTGCATCCTATCAAAGTGAGCCATATGCTGAACAATATTGGATAATATTTAGGTAAAATAAATAAGTCATTTGCAAGTCCAATAACGGTTTTGTGTTGAGCATAGTAGAAAATGAATAACAGCTTCGAAATAGTAACTATTCAATGTTAGATCTATTACTCTCTTATCTTAATTTGTCTGTTGTCTATATTGTACTTTTAAGTTGAAGAAAATATTTGTCTTTCAGTGTAGCCACTGAAAAGAATAATATTATTGCATGAGAAAAGGGGCATTGTTGTGCACTTATTACACAAACAAAAGAAATCGTTGAATATTTTAAGTTTTAGTTGGATGTAAATAAGTTCTTTATACTTTCTGTTATTTGTAGGGACAAAGAAAAGTAATTATACGTTTCCTTGTCCGATAATACTATTTTTATCAAAAACTTCTTTAGATAATTTTAACTTTTCTTTGAAACATTGAGTACAAATATTATATGAAAGACATTCATATTATATGAAAAAACATACAAGAAAAACTTAATTTTTAACCTCGAGCCACTCTCCAATAGTTAGCATTTATTTTACAACGTATTAACTATAATAAATCAACCATTTTTATTTTTTTCTTATAGAAATTCGGGAAGGATAATAATGAGGAAGCTATTTTTAAAAATTATATAAATATACATAGTTAAAATCAATTTTTTTTTTATGTTTCAGGTAAGTCGACAGATCCTTAAACATTTGTTACGTAAGTTTATGTTCCAATATGTATGTCTACTTGATATTTATTGTTAACGAAATTTTTTTTTTATTTTAAACGAAATTTATTAATTGCAAAATTAATTTTAAAATTATTGCAATACTTCTGGGTGCAACTATGTTAGCTGAGTATAGTTTTGTGCACTAGCTTGCGTTAAAAGTCTTTGTTGATAATTGTACAAGATTTTCACAAATAATTATAACCAATCAATCGTTTTTAATACTACATGAAATATTCAGCAAAAAGTAGGTAAGTTTCAGTCGACTTTTGAAGCATGCATTTATGTTATAACAAAAATTTTCACAACATAACTGTGATCCTAGTAATCTTTAACTAATTTGAATTTTTCTGACGTTCCCTCAAATTTTGCATGTACTTTTACTTAAGATAATAGAATCACGACAATCAAAGTCAAAAGTATACGAGAAAATTGTTTGTCCATCCGCATTTTGTTTGAACCAGGACCCGCTTAAAACTAATCTTTATGGCTAATATATTGCAAAGACTGTCACCAATACCTATAGGTCATTTATGGAATACGTTTCGTATATGGAAAAGATATATCCACAAAGTCGGAGAAATAATTATATAAAGTATTGAAAAACTATGGGCAATATGTTAAGATTTTTTTATATGTTTTAATATCGCCCATATACGGTGCTGACGCTCCGAAATTTTGATCTGATGAATAATGTTATAAGCTATATCGATACTCTGAAATTGAAAAAAATTGTAACAAAATCAATTAGCAGGACTACTATACTTACGTTATATTAATTAAAGGCTTATTATCGATGAATGCACGTATCAATTAAACACTTTTTTGTGAGCATCCGATAATTGAAATTTATTGACAGTTTAGAAGGGGTGCGGGAAATGCGGGAGAATTCAGAGAGGGTGTGATTATTTTCATCATTTCCTGGAAGTATGGGATTCCACAGGTATATGGCGAATTAATTATTGTCACAAATACACTTGATTCAAGTAAAAAACGCCTCATCCCCTAGTAAAAAGTGAGACAGTTCATTTAGAGCAGCTTACTTTATGTTATGGATAACTAACTATTTTAGACTTGAATCGTGTTAAGACCAAAACTTCTAAGTTTAAACCAAAATAGAGAGTATATTTTACAATACATTTATAAAAGAAAAAATAATCATGTCCTTTTAAGTCGGTAAATTTTTAAAGTATTATTTTCACTTTTGTGTCTTTTAGGTGTCAAAAATAGTTGCCACACTTAATCAAGTGGATTTAATAAAACTACTGTATAAAATTAAAAAGTGAGGTTCTCTCTAGAAATTCTAAATAGCATTCCACGAAGCTCTCTTAAAGGTTAGCCGGAGGAGCATAGTTACCGACGATTACAGTTTCATATTTTTTTCGCTCAATTTTTAATATTGCAACATTTTTCGAGTTGAGCCCAATTCTGTCAACTACAAAGAATTGGGCTCAACTCGAAAAATGTTAAAATATTAAATATTGAACAAAAAAAGTATGAAACTATAATCGTCGGTAACCATGCTCCTCCGGCTTTCCATTAACGCAAACATAGAAAATTTTCCTGAGATTTCATAGGAAGGATACGCAAGATTACACGACTGCCGTTCACCCCTTTTATCGCCATTCCCGAAATAATCAACCGCTGTGTACACGAAACTTGGCTCATTGCACGTTCCGAAATTCACTCGAAACAGCCAATCTTCGAAAAGCCCTCCGCTCGAAAAAAGCCACCTGCTCGAGGCGCGTAAGCCGCAGCGCGCGATTCCAACGCGGAATACACCCCTGGGTAATAACAGCTATTTACAAATAAAGCACGCCATTTAAAAGCGAAAATGCGCTTCTCTCTCCCTTGCAAGGGCTTCTCCTAGATACGCATCAGTTCCGCACGCGGTACTTTCGCCGCATATAAACGCGGCGCTGACGTCGCAATTAACATACCGAATATCCACGAGACCCTTCCCGCTGTGTATAGAACGCACACTTTTTTCTCCTCCCCCTCTTACAGAGGCTGAGTCGCGCGGTGAACGCGTACAAAAAAAAATGTCACTTTAGTCGAGCCGCACACACATATACACACACAGACTCGCGCGCGCGGGTTGATGAATTATTAGGCTGAGCCGCGCCGGACGCTTTCCTCGTTCGTTCATTACGAAATAATTCGGATCCTCGTACACTCGTGTGTAAGAGTGAGAGGAGAATTCCGCGTAAGGAATTTCTGCGCCGCCCGGTATGATTTAACTCGGTAACGAGATTACGATCTTTAAAAAGTGGCGTCGATAAATCGAATCGAAATTCTCGCAACCAATCGGGATGATCTCTGTTGCGCTCGTGCACGAGAAACCTGTTTACCACAGTTTCCGATACTTTTAGTCACGTTTGCGCCATCGCTGCCGCGAGAAGAGGAGAATTCGAGAACGTTGAGAGAGAGGGAGAGAGAGAAAGAGGGACAGAGTGAAGAAAAAGAAGAAGAAGAATATAACCTCGGGAGTCGCGCGAGTCATAATCAAATTCACTGTAAGCGCGGACTTTCGTGCAGGAGAGAGAAAGATAGGCGATGTGTGTGTATATAAGCGACGTGGGACAGGGATTTTCAGCAGAGCCTCCAATCAGATTTATGCTAAGTTTAGACTATATGGAGAAGCTCGAGAGAGAGCGAGAAAGAGAAGAGAACCTCCTCAGTTCTCGAGAGTACAAATTTTCATCAGATACCGCACTGTGGAGGTATATTTCGCAGTTACCGAATGTTTCTGCATCTCGTTGTTCCGATAACTCGGGGAGACAGTGCAGCAGCAGTAGCAGCGGCAGCAAAATTAATGCCGAGATTCGTTTTGAGGCTGCACACAGATGTGAGTCGACGGAACAGAATAGGAGCTCTCGTCTCTCGCTCTCCAAAGAAATGATGAATGCGATTTCACGAGAGAGGCAATTTTCGAGTAACCTAATTTAAGAGCATCACAAACTGGACTATACAGACACTCTTCTCTTTCAGAACCTCAGGGCCTTATATTCATGAGAGACTATGAGCAAGCGTTGCAAAGTCGATGAAATTTCGAAAAATGCCGGTAGCTGCACGGTTATGGCATAATGTAAAGCGAGATGTGGGTCCGGGGCATTTCGACCGCGCGACCAACCGACAAATTAGCATTGGCGCGTTTCTTAACTCTTAGCGACAGCGTCGGCGAGTACAAAAAGAAGGCGCCTGTAGTGTATATATATGCAATTCGAGCGCATACAACGCAATTCACGTGCGCAATAAGCGCTTCTACTTAATTAGTCGGCCCGAATCGCAACGAGAGAGAGAACGTCGTCAGCTAATCTAATTAAGAGCATCGCTCGAATTCCCTCGCTTATAGCGACGTTGGTATATGCACTCGCGGGGGCAATCATCTCATTTTGCCTTCTCTGTATCTCTCTCTCTCTCTCTCGGACTATAAAAATTCTCAGGTGACTTGAGAGAGAGAGAGAGAGAGAGAGAGAGAGAGAGAGAGAGAGAGAGAGAGAGAGAGAGAGCTCCCGCGCGCACCAGCATAAAAGCTGCGGCGCACATAATAGTGCGTATAAGAAACGAGGGAACGATTGTGTGTGAGTGAGCGTGTGTGTACGCACAGTGCAGAAGGGGGGAAAAAGAGCGTGTGCCGTTAGGGCAGCGCGATTCACGATGTCCCGTGGCAGCGTCCGCCGGGAAATACGCGACCGAGTGTCCCCGCGGGACGATCGACGAGCCGCCGCCGCCACCGCCGCCATCGCGTCTTCTTCGTTTCTTTTTCTCCTTCGCCTCCTTCTTACTTATCCCTGCTCTGCGTCTTCGATTGTGGCATCGTTGCCGCGTCGTCCGAGATAAGAAGTTGAGGCACAAAAAAGAGCAAGCGAGAGAGGAGGAGAGAGAGCGAGAGAGAAAGAGAAAAATAACGAAATATCGGCCCGCGGCTTTCTTCGGCATCCGCTGTATAGCCCGGTGATATATTTGCGTAAGCCGCCGCTGCCGCCGCTGCCGCCGCCAAGAGACAGTGCGAGAGCGAACGAATGAAAGAGCGAGAGAGAGAGAGAAGAGAAGAAGAAGAGGCTGCAACAGCGGAGGAAACGATGATCGCGAGCTGTATAGCTGTTCGCAAGGGGAGAGAGCGCGTGTGGATAAGTGCTTGAGTGAGTGGAGAGAGGAAGAGAGACTGAGTAAGAAAGAAAGAAAGAGAGAGAGAGAGTGAGAGAGAGAGAGAGAGAGAGAGTGAGAGAGAGAGGGAGGGGGGAGGAGAAGAATGATCAACGTTCGCAGCGGCTCCGCGAACCTCCGGGCAGGTTCTCAGAAGCTACCGGTGCTGCCTGAGCTGCGGCTCTGTATCCCTGCACTCATGCCAGAGAGAGAGAAAGAGAGCAAGAGAGAGAGAGAGAGAGAGAGAGCAGTGTATACACATATACACATACACCAAAGAGACAGAGAGAGTGAGAGAGAGAGTGAGAGAGAGAG
>UELV01091902.1:0-13373 GCA_900490015.1 Megastigmus stigmatizans
TTAACCTTACCCCCCCCCCCCTCCCCAATACTCTACCGCTAAATATTTGGATATGAATAGGTAGCAACGATTAGATTTTAATTATAATTAAATTTTTATTGATAAAGCAGAAATTCGTTTAGATTATTTCCAAATAGTTTTGTACCCATTAAGACCATCCTTTTTGCATATTGATTGATTAGCCAAGCCATTGGCATCGACATCCTGGACTACCCCGATTGAAGAAAGACGAAGCTTGGCTCATATCACATGTTCCATAACCAGCTCCTTGAGTTTGGCATTGTTGGACACATCGTTGTTGATCCTGAAAAGTACAGTCTCCCGGACCGAAAGCTAAAGTAAATGAAAAAATAAATTAGTGATTTGATAAATATACTAGGAGTTCATTAAGATAATTAAAGACTAAAGAACAATTCACTATTCATTCAAATTATGAAAATTTAAACATCAATTGTTATTAATATGCGAAGTTTTAAAATGATATAAAAATTTATTATTTTAATTTCTAATAAGAATAAAAACTAAAATTAAAACAATATACTTTAATTCATCGATCACGAATATTGGTTGATATATTAAGTAAATGAACGTAAGTAAACTTTGGACGTACATAGCAAGTAACATGTAATTTAATAATATGAATAATGTAAGTGAGAAATGCGAAAAATATAATAATATTTACATGCAGCATTTACAGCTACCAGCACACAAACTAACAAAATAAGGAGCTTCATTTTCGTTTCCAGCTCTGATTTGAAATCTCGTTCAAATCACGTTAAAAAATGAGTTACAATACCCTTTTCGATTTACTTTATACTCACTTGGTTTATGCATATTACTTTTTTATTACTTTTTCAACATTTATCTTTTGATTAAACAATTGCAGCGTAGACTAACATGCAGTTCTTATTAATTTCTAAGATGAATAAAATACTAGCGCAGTCCATTCGTAGGTCGTGTTTTATGGCAATGAACATCATGAACTAATTATGTATTATCGTTTGATGCATTACGCAATCACTATACAACGTGATTTCGTTATTTTACTAAGATTATATTTTGGGAACTAAAGATTTATTGCATAATTATTACGTGTTCATGTATTCATTAAAAAGAACAGCATTCTACGCAAGATTCTATTAATTTAATATATATGTAAGTCATTTGTATTATATAATTTATTGAAGTTTTAAAAGAACAGATAAAATAGAAAACGTAAGAATTTATCGGCTGCTGATACTTGAAGAAAATTTGACGAAAATAGCACAAGAAATACGTGATTGCCTAAATCGTATCCTCCTGGGCATGAAAGAGAAATGGTGTTTGCGCACTTGGCAAAAGAAATACGGTTAATTAAGGAGATCCTACCGCCTCACTTTAGAGAAGCGGATGGGCGTGTGTCGTGCGGTGGAAAGACAAGCAACTCGGATTTAGCAATATGACCCCCTCCGCGCTGACAAATTAAGTTAGGTTAGTTAAGCCGAATTCAAGATAAGTCTCGCCGAGCCGCGTGTGCTCGAACTCCCTGGATTAGGCGATAAGTTACCAGCGATATTTGGCTTAATGCGAGATTAACTGGGTGTCGAGAACCCTATCTTTTTGATTTTCCCTCTCTCTTTTTCTTGTTTTCTGGCCATTTTTCTGTAATCGCAAATAAAAGTTTTGTATAAGTAGTATACCTAGTCATATTACAAAAACAGAGAATATAGATAATACTAACTTAAAATTTGTTAATTTCAATCAATTTTTAACTTACTATTGCGTTTGCGAGTATCTTTGATACTTAGTTTAAAGCAATAATATATTGTTATAAGCCTGCATATAATATGTTATAAATAGATAAATAAAAAAAAGATCATAGCATCATAGACTGATTCAGAATTATTCACTAATTTTTAAACTCTATGCTTTATTCAATATATAGCGATTTTGAAAATATACAAAAACTATTCTTTCATGGGTAAATAAAATAATTCATAGAGTTAGTTATATATATAACAAAATATTTTATGAAACAGTATACGATTTAATCGTCAGTCACATATTTAAAACTTCTTCATATGATTACAGGCAGAATGAGAGCAAATAAAAATTATACATACGTATTCATTGAAAATATAAAATGAAAAAATCTGGAAAAATTTGGATTTCAAGATAGGAAAGTTGCTTCTCCTTATCCAACATATTTCACCAGGAGGCACAATTTCTCAAAGTTCCGAGGCCCGCGTAGGGTAGTGACAGCGCCACAAAAAAGATGTTCTCGGAAACTGGAGAATTTTTTAACGAGTTTGATTAGACTTTGATTAACGTCGCCTCGCGGCTTACCGATTGCCGACTTTCCCTCTCCTTTCTCTATTCCTTCGACAACGACACGAAAAAGTTCGTCTGTCGTACAAGGAAGATTCCAATGCTCCGATGGGTTTTAGTAATGAACAGAAAAGCAATTCATGGAAGGGGATTTTCGTGGAGTAAAAGCCGTTAAATCCGAATATAGAATAGAGTGGATGAATTTTTAGCATTGAAGTCAATGGATTTAATTCACAGGCTGTTCAATAATATTTCTACTTTATATGATTTTATTCACTTTTTCTATTTGCAAAAATTCCAATTTATAATTTTTAATCTTTATTTTTGGCACCATTTCTTAGACATTAAATATTCTTGATATTTTATAAAAAAATCAATCTTATGCTTAAATTCTAATTTAGATCGCACAAGCAAGATCAAGCATCTCAAAGTTATTAAAAAATTTGATTTCAGATATTGAAAGTTTTATTATTGATTTAAATATTTAAAAATTATAGTTCACAAATATCATAATGTCACTTTTTACACATACAATTACATAAATTTCTAGTCGGATCTATTCCATTGAGCATATATACAAAGTTTCACATTGTATATATGCTCAAAAGAGGACTACTATCCTTTTTTAACATTACAATAGGGATTTCAGCCATAAAAAACTTTGGACATTTTTTGTGTGTATTTTATGTCAAACTATTTTAATCACTTTTTTATGATATGTCGTGCTCGTTTCATTTAGACTCATATTTTAAGACTGATCAAGTTAGTACGCCTGTGATATCATAGAAAGACTAAATGCAATTTATTATAAGACTGACCAAGTGTATTCTTGTAAAATTGTATTATTATATTGAAAAATTATGTCATTTTTGCATATTTATACAAGTAAAAGAATATATATATATATCTACGAATATTATAGTCGTACTAAAATTTTTTATTGATCTCAACTCAGCCTGACTAGAATTTTAGAATAAATTATTAGGCAAATTAAAATATTTAAAATCAGAGGTATAATAACATTAATAATAATAGCATTGTAAACAAATTTTTAAGTTCATCCATTTATTATATTTTTTTATGTTTTTTTAATTTTAATTCATAGTTTCAGCATATTAATCATATATTTTGAACAATTTTGAATATATATTGAAAAAGTTTATATCGAACAACATTTTTCTTCTAATTTCAATTAGTCTTTAACAACCATATTAGTACAAGAATAAAGCATTAAAATATGCTTTGTAGAATCGTGAGAATTATTTTTATGTATGGCAAAAGTCGCAAAATCGCGTAACAGTCAAAGCGAACGTGTATTTAGCTTTTCCGAGTTAATTAATCCGCTTGTGTATTTCATTTTATCTTACACCTGGGCACAGTGTACGTTAATTATAAGTCGGCCCTGGGTAATACCTTTGTTAGGTTCTGTGTCTTTTTTTATGCGTTCGTCCTTTCAAATATGTAGAGGAGAAAGAGCATTGAACTGGCATGCTAAAGAATTAAATTGTACGTAAATCAAGACATTTTATTCCTCATCTTATAAAAAACATGCATTTTATTGTAAAATAAAGTCTGTAAAATATTCATTTTACAATAAACAATTACTAAAAATAAATCTAAAGATAGTAATGGAATAAACATTAAACTTTAAAAAATCTTGACTATAGACATACTTATAAAATTTTTTTAGCATTTCACTGTTACCAAGAAGCTGTACATTTTTATTATTATCTTCAACGATACAACTGGTAGATTTGCACTCGATAATTTTAGTTTCCTTCAACATGTATATAAAAAATAAAAAATTAAAGCCTTCTTCTACACTTCTTTTTCTCAGTTTTCCGACGTTATTTCAGTACAAAGCAAGGGGCGTATGCGCACACGAAATATTATTTGCGCATGGCTAAGCGCAATCCCCCGCGTAAGGTGGCAAAGATATCCAGTACTCAGACAAGTTCAAATGATTGCATTACTCTAAATTGATATTATATTTTTCTTATTTAATAAACTAAAAATAGTGTATAGTAAGCAAACATAGCATACTTTGAACAAACCTATTTTACATAAAAACTATTTTACATTAATTTCTAAGATTATATTGAGATAAAAAAAGAAGTAAAAAGATTAGGCTTAGCCAATCACTCGTTACACTGACGGAGCAATGCGTCTTTTATCTTATGAATACACCTGATGTAACATAAAACTGACCATAAATTTTCAAACAATAATTATGCCAACTAAATTCCCTATCATTTGAGCAGCGTTACAATTCATCACCCATGATATTATCGCTCCTAGGTCGAAATCAATAACAATCCTTAGAAAAGAGGCCGCACTCTTCCTTTCTTCTATTCCTTCTGCTGCTTCCTGCACCAAAGAAAGTTACAAAGCTTTTTTTTTTGTAATTTTGAGTCACTTTAATTTGTTATATAAATAATATTGTTAATATGTAAATTAAATTAAATCTGAAAGTTTTCTGTTCTTTTATCGTGTGTCTTTAAGTCAATTTGAAAAAAATAACAGAGCCACAAATTGAAATCGAGGTGGGCAATCTCTGAGTTGATCTATAAGTTTTTGGGGTTGCTAATCACGATCCCGGTATCCATATGACCCTACCACGTGTAGATCAAGGTCAAACAAAGGTCAAACATCTTAATTCGTATGGTATTATTTTTTGACCCCAGATTCTGAAAGAACTGGCAATTTCACGTCCAGGTAGGCTTTCACCTTTAAGTTAAAGTGGCCTCTGGAGGTCATTCGGAGGTCATCTAGAATCCGGGGCCAAAAAAATTATATGATTCGAATTAAGATGTTTGACCTTCGTTCGACTTCTACCCAGACTTACTGAGGTTATATGGACATTGGGATTATGATCAGCGACCCCAAAAACTTATAGGTCAACTGAGTTCAAAGATTGTCCACCTCGATTTCACTTTGTGTCCCTGTGCATATATATTCAATGAAGTGATAAGATACATTACCTATAATTGCTTTATATTCAATATAATTCCTTATCCGATAACCATAAGCTACTTATGTATTTAATTTTAAAGTTTAAACGAAATAATTTATAAAAAAAACGTAAAAATAAATTTTAAATATATCCAAATTCAAGATATAAAGAATTAAATCAATTTATGAATGGTTCTCTTATTATAGTCCATTAAATTTTAAACCTATCCGATTAACTATATATTTCATAAGTACACGGAGAAAAACACTCTAGCAACATTTACTATATACATTTACTATAGTTGTAGAAAAAAATACTACTTTCCGTGGTAGTCTCATATTGACAGAAGTTTTGGTATGTTGGTAGAAAATAGAACCATATTTTTGTATAAAAATTACTATGTTACATCGTAAAATTGTGCTTTATCAAAATTTAGATGCATATTATAAAAATATTTAATAGTCTAAATTAGAGTTTATGTTATACTTCGTAGCAAAGTTTGTTATAACTATAACAAATTTTGTGATAACTATAATATATCTTGCTATATAGACAACAATATTTAATACATTATGTATGAAATATTAACTAAAACTGAAATTTATGGACATGTAGGGTATTTGCACAGGTTACTGTGTCCCTTAAGAGCACTTCAAGATATTCTTAAAGTACTGAAAGGATAGATCAGGATGTATTCGTTTATTGGAAATTTTACTGTAATTAAAGGCAACAAGAAACTTTAAATATCAATAAAAGTAAAAAAAAGTATTCGTGAACCATTTACTGGGGTTTGAAAACGCGAAAATCTAGATATTGTGCAATTAATTAAGCTGTTGTGCTTTTTACCAAATACTGTGCCCCGGGTACTGAAGATCGTACCAAATACTGTTCCAGCTACGGTGAGCATACGCTTTCTATTTTAGGTCATCCTTTTCTTCGTTTTCTGTAAAAAATGCAGCAATTATATTAAGTAAACAAAAATAATATTATAAGGAATCACCTAGGTACTTAATACTCACTACACTTTCCAATTTTTACATTTCATAAAAGAAAATAATAGCAGCTACATCGAAACAAACTGCCAATTCATACTTATGATTATAGTCGCACTAGATTGCAAGGTTATGTTATGGTGTGAAGAACGCTCCGTAAGAGGCTCAGTATTTGGCGCGGCACGTTAAAAATTGACCATTTACTGAGCACAGTTGTAAATCCACACTTAAAGCTGGTTCCAGTTATTGAAATATTATAAAAAAATATAAAAATATTTCATTAATAATTTTAGTCCAGTTTCTTGGGTCATTTCTTAAGCTTTTGAACAAGGGTTACAGACAAATCATATCAAACGAAGCATCAACAATTTGAAATATACTTTTCGAAATTAAGAAAACAAAAACATCTTAGGCTTTTAGCAGGAATGAATAAACTGATTAGTAAAGTTTATTTAAAAAATATAATATTATTTATCTCATAATACTAAATTTTATAGTAACTAAAAATAAGTGGAAAGCACAGTAATGGGTCGAAGCACAGTAACCGGTGCAAATACCCTAAGAGCGTATAACATACTTCTTAGGCTGCGCTGCTCTCTCGATCAATTAGTCCGCTCTTAGTCGTTTCGTACGCCAAAGATTGTTACAAAAAATTATACACATTTACGCAACTGTTGTAAAACGAAAGGAAACTATAATCTAGCTTTAATTGCTATAAACAAATTATCAATTTGTAATAACAAAGTCAAAAGTTATTTGACTTTTTTCTTCTTTAATATGTACAATGGTAAAATTTTTTTTTGTGTTTGAAACCAACAAATACAATATTATTAAAATATTTTTTTAATTAATTTTAATTAATTTTATGATGTCTTTATGAGAATATTTAAAACAATGTGTGTCTTGAATACGATTGAAAGTATCATCGTGAAAACATATGTTAAGGACTTCTGATAGCTCTTGTTTCTTGCAATGTCTCCCACTATCCAGTATATTAATTATAGCTATTTTTTGAGATTTAGTCTGATGGAAGTAAACATTTATGTATCTACCTGAAATATATGTCTCAATTGGATTGACGCTTTTAGAATATTGTAAAAAGTGTGGTTGCATCTGCTAAATGATTTTTTTCGGGACAACATTTTTTTTCATTACTTTTTGATCTTTTTACAGAATTATTTTTATATTCTTAAAACTATTTTACGTTTCCAAATTAATTCAAGATATATTTATCTCTTTGTAATGTATGTTACTCATTATTCTTCATAGACAAACTTTTTCGTGTGTAATTAGTAAAATGTGAAACTTAATAAATGCTATTTATTTTACATTTTAATATATAACAAAAAAGCCGTTTCTAATCGAAAAAAAAAATTAAAAATGAACCAATTCACTATGTTTTTATTTACAAATACTGACAATTTTTTTTAGAAATTGCATTAATAAATTGAAAATTTTTCTTCCCACATTATTTTGTATTTCTTAATATTCTACCGTTAAAAATTTGGGTTTGTATAGGTGGCAAAGATTATATTTTAATTATAATTCAATTTTTATTGATGAAACAGAAATTCCTTTAGATTATTTAAAAATAGTTTTGCATCTGTTACTTTTAAGGCCATGAATTGTGAAAGCAATTACAGATTACGCTAGGCTAATTTGATGAAGAAAGTCTGCATAGTCCATAATCATAACTTTGGCGTTTGCAATCATTGTGGCAATTTTCGAATTGCATACGAGAACATGCAATATTCGTGGTGGGCCCTTTGTATTTTCATCCACAAGCTTAAATAAAATAAAAAATAAATTAGTGAATAAATAAGTATACTACAGGAGTTCATTATGATAATTCAAGATTAAAGGCCATCATTCAAATCACGAAAATTTGAACGATAACGGTTATCGTTCAAATACGAAATTTTAAAATTAAATTATATAATATTTACATGCAGCATGTACAACAATCGACACACAAAGGAAGAGAAAAAGTAACTTCATTGTTGTTACCAGCGCTGATCTTAAATCTCGTTAAAGTTACTTTAAAAAATGGGTTGCAATATACTTTTCGATTTTCTTTATATTCACTTGGTTCATGCATATAGCCATTTTATTACTTTTCGAACATTTATCGTTTGATTAAACAATTACAGCGTAGACTAACATACAGCTCTTATTAATTTCTAAGATCAATAAAATACTAGCGCAGTCCATTCGTAGGATGGATTTGATGGCAATCTTATTGCTGACGCCGTACCGCCAAGTATGTTCATAGTCATTTTAAGATTAAAAATATTGTACAAAATTGAACAGAGAATAAAATAATAGAACAACTACAATTTTCTTTATCCAAATTTTGCCATAATATGTGTGTTATCTAATATGCATTACTGGGACAAATAGAAGCTTTGACAGCAATTTCTATTTAATTTATAACTTTCTTAAGGTCATATTTAGATAATATTAAAAATGTAATAAAAAATTGATTATTTAGTTAGAAATATGAATTCGACGTTATGCAGCAACGGATATATATTGTACTTTTTACATTATGAAAAAAAGATTATATATACATACAGTAACTAAACCGATTTTATTTTTTAATAGGATTTGATTCAAGAATAAATGTAGAATTATGCTGGGGAAGAAACATCATACTTACCACAAGTTTTACCTTTTTAAAGGTAATTTTTATAGATTTGACTACTTTCTTAGAGAATATAATGGATTATAAATTACGGTGTAAATTACGGTTATATAAATTACGATGTTCTGAATATTTCAACAGTATAATAAAATATTTGTGTGAAAATTACCAGAAACTACCACAAATTTATTTGGTAGAGACTATAAAATGTGACGTGGAGTGTACACTTTGATAGATGCTTTTTTAATGACCTTTTTATACAAATTAATTAAAAATTTAAATATTAAAGTTCAATCATTCAGTTCAGATAAAGTGTTATTAACATTAACATATAAGTAAAATATCATTCATCTAATATCCGCATAAAAACCGACTCATTTTTAAAATAACTTTTTTTGCATATAAATTATATTAATTTGGTAAATTTTCAGGATTCTCATACGACATCTCAATTTCCGATCAGTACTGATAAAACAAAAAAAAAACATATGCTGCCGCAAACAATAAGTCTTAATTTTCATGATTTAAACTAATACTATGAATTTACTTCATCGTAATACAAAAGAAAATTAATAAACTGCACATTTTCCTTAAAAACTTAAAGATATTATAAGTAAAGACTTCATTATTTACAAAATTCGCACATTCCACAAAATATATATATATATACCTGGAATTAGGCCACCTGTGTGCCTTCAAAAGCATTAATATAAAAAAAATACATATAGAGGGGTACATGTCTACGAGGACACCATTATCGGGCTTCCTGTACACCTACACATCGAGTACTACCAAATCCTACTCCTAGACACAAAAACCTACGGAGCGCAGAACTTAGACCTCATCATCGGCGACCTTATACACTTAGACATCGAGTACAACTGAATCACACACCTAGGCACGAAAAGCTACGGAGCGCACTACTTAGACCCCATTATTCAGGAATTTTTACCCAAGAAATCGCATTATAAAAAAGTGTATCGAAATAAATTATTTACATTCATCTTACAAGACAGTAATAATAGAATCAAGTGTTGGTAAAAAAGGAAATCCTTGCTCGACCAAACCTCTCTCTTTAACAGAGCAAGTCCATCAGCCATAGAGCCGCGTTGTCCTCATCCAGCGCGAACCCACAGAGCTGGAAACCTCATTTCTTTCAGACTCAATATAAGATTTTGATAGACCGAATGCCACTCCATTTTACGGCGTTATACCTTCTTTCTCTTTACCTCCTCGTCCCTTTCTCTCCTCTTCGATTCCTATAGCTGTGCGGAATCCATCCCGAGCGAACGGATCGTATAACACCTGACTGAAAATCATTTCAGTCACGCTTGCGCGACCGTGGAGAAAAGCGCGTCGCCGCCGAGAGAGAGAGAGAGAGAGACGAACCTTTTTTCCACCCTCCCGTTCGAGCTTGCTTCTTTAGAAAACTATTTGAAATAACGACCGCGGACGATCGATTATTGATTGAGGATTACACTCTCTCTCTCTCTCTCTCTCTCTCTCTCTCTCTCTCTCTCTCTCTCTCTCTCTTCTCGCCCCTCCACTTTCGTTCTCCTTTTTTATCTTACCCTCGAATGGCACGTGAAAAATGTGAAGATGTCGACTCGATGTCAGATTCGCTTTTCTTCAATTTTCCCTTTCTTGGAGCGTGTGTGTGCGTGCGAGGGCCACAGGTCTTTTTTCCGCGTGGACACACTCTGTGTGTGTGTGTGTGTGTGTGTGTGTGTATACACGTGCGTGTGTGTTTGTCTGTGTCTATACATGTGTGCTCGGTCGGATTCACGGCCCAACCCATAATTCCCCGGAAAACGGGCGTGCGATTTTTTTATGGAACACCGGATTTGAATGGAGTGGCTTTCTCTTTTGAGATTGGCATCACACGGTAAAGGGGGAACGGGACGGACCTAGCCGGGAAAGTTTAGGAGAAATAAATTTTAAGAGGAGGTAAATATTTTGAATGATATATTCGTCTTTCGCCCCCGCAGTTTTGAAAAGAGTCTCGCGAATAAACGTCAGTAAAGATTTAATGCGAAGCTGGGCAAGTTGGGACGAGGAAATATATTTTATAAATTATAATTCCTATATAAAATGGATTAAGAATCCTCCAGCGCACAGCTGTATCGACTTTATTTGTGCACGAAAACTAAAATGAATAAATCTGATACACGCTCGAGGAGCCGAGAGTGCGAGAGAAAATAAGAAAAAACTCGCAGCACTCCTATTCTGCGTAACCATACGTGTAATTTGTTTATCGCTTGTCATTAGCGAGAAAATCAATGGGGATTTATGTATTATTATACTTAAAATTGAGGATAAACACGGATAGACGACCCGATGAAAACAGACTTTCAGCATGCTTTTACGTACGAATTATTCGGCGTAGAGATTTTTTAAAAAAAGTTTTATAACATCGCGGTCATCTGAAATACGAGACTATTTTTCGAAGCCGAAGTGCAGTGAACTGAATTTAAATAGAAAAATAGAACCAGAATTGGTATATACGCAAAATAGAATAAGAGAAAAAAGTATATAAAAAATATAATTAAATCTTCGAGCTAAGCTATTTTAAAACTTTTTCATTTTTTCCTGAATACAAATTTCGCGCTTATTTAGTTTAAAACGGCAGATATTTGCCGAGCCACGGGGGCGTTACGCTTAATTGGTCAGTTTCAGTGAGCGAGCTCGAGCGGCGGCTCTCTCTCTCTCTCTCTCTCGCGATTAAACATAACGCGACTAAATTTTCATAGCAAAATTTAACAAAGTTCATTTTTTAATCCGAGCCGGGCAGCAGTCCCCTCCTGGCGTGTATCGTTTATAAATCTTCCTTATAAAAGTTTTTTTTAGTACAATTCTGTAAACGCACGTGCTTGTAATGTGCAGCGAGTTGTAAAAGAGTAGCAGTAGGGCAGGAAAATCAGTCGCGTATGTGACCCCGAGAGCCGCGGAGAATGTACGCGCGTACGCCAGGGACCGACATAATTCTGGGATTTTGCCTCGCGAAGCCTGCTTTTGATAAATGAATTTTTCATGCCACATGGCAGTGAAATTTCTTTCGAAATTCGTATTAGTTTAATTAAATTTTGCTTCAATACACGCAGATACTGCTAATGCAGTCGCTACTTGATTTCGTTGTAGTGATTTATGTAAACATCGATGAAGTCTATTTGTCGATTGTGTGTGCACAGCTTACTTGGGCGCGTTATTATACTTTTACTCATATGGATTTTATATGTAGGCAGTGGTGAAATATTGTCGATGCACGCGCTCGTCGCCACTGTTCGTCTGGTATGCAGATTGGATTCTACGGTTTTAATTATTGACCATAAATGCGCGCGAATATCTTTCATTCAAAGTCATTGGTGCTGAGGATTTAAATTATTAAAAGACACGGTCCGCTATTCCGTACATAACTGGTGCAGTTTTTCAATATGCGTACATACATTATACACGGAACGAAGAGATGTCCTCGAATAAAATTTAGGTCGAAAAAGGATGCACTGATGTCGAACAGATTGTGCTACACTTTAGATGTAGCTGACTTTAGACATGTTTAGTACGGCATTAATTCAATTACATTAATTTAGCTCTCATCGACAGTAACTGGATACATGTTTTTCAGAAATCTAGTTTAATTCTTTTGCTATGGACATTCTCCTTAGTGACATTATGAGAGACAAAAAATGTAGATATGACAAAAAAACCTGTTCATATTTTTCTAGTGTTTTAGTGACATAGTTCGTCGGTGCGTTTACTGACCTTCTTCGGCTAGCTTTATTCCAATTGAAAAAGTACTACTAAACAAAAAGATGTATCGCTTATGTACAAGTATAAACGATAACATACGTAATGGGATATATAAATGTAAAACTTTTAGCGCTTTACACTATGAGGTTGAGCTTTTTATACATTACCCGGAAATGTATCTTCTTACATCGCTTGCACGTAGTGAATCGATTCGTGATTAAGATGATTTTTGTTATTACTTCTTATTTCTAAGGCTCTAGTATTTTCCAGTTATATTCGTTGAGATCAAGCATCGATACTTGTTGCTCAAGTTTGTACATTTTAAGTAAAAGACAATTTTTCAATCGACAAATATGATAAATAGAAAACACCCATTGAAATCATTATGATCAGTCAAGAATTGGAACATCTTATCATAATAATCAGTACCTATAATTGAAAGTTTAGTCGAACATAATTTTAATTAATAAATATCGATAAACTCAATAACTTGATATTTGTAATGACAATATACTACAACTTCGAAATTAGAAACACTAACAATTTAAAAATATAAAACACGAAAAACAGGTTTTAAATAGCTATGTATAGCTCATTATAGAAAATCAATATTAATTGAAAAATTGGGATCAGGGAAGGTAACTATAGAATCCCGAAAATCTGTCTGGGTCGAAAATCGAAAAGCCCAGGGCTCTCGATGTCATTCGTCGAAGCCCCCCCCCCCCCCCCC
>UELV01091904.1:0-16330 GCA_900490015.1 Megastigmus stigmatizans
GGTTAAGGTACTGGGCCTGAGCGAGTAGCGCTCTGGCAGCGTTCCCAAGTCAAAAGGTACTGTTTGCGTGAGAGTCGCGCTTTTTAAACCCTCTTATTTCTCGCGCCGCGAGCAGTGATTGGCCGCCGATATGCCACATGAGCAGCCTGACATGTTAGGCTGCTCGTTGCACTGAGCGGTCGGAGAAGAAGGAGGGGAGAGCGATCGGCTTTTGCTCCGAGCATTGAAAAAACAGATGAATGTTAATAAAACTTGATATTCTTTTTACGTGACTGAGAAAACGGCGTAATTATATATATATATACATATAATTATACTGTATATACGCGCGTACGTTACAACTTATAATTTTTAGCGATCGATTTTGATTAAGATAATGGTTATATAAACTAAAATATATTTATAAGTTGAATAGTTTTAAGTTACGCAAATTCATGAAAATTATGTAAATTGTACAAAAAAAGCAATAATTTTATATTATAACTTCTCTTTGATCGAATTCCGTAAATATTTTGTGTAATATCATTCGGTATGCCACGTTTGTAAAAAAAATATTTTAAGTTAAAAATTAAGTTCTGTAAATTCTACGTAAAAAGTAATCAATCTCCAAGCACATTAAACTCAATTAATATTATATAAAACTTACAATTTAAAAACTCTACTCAATTTAAAATCTTTAAATACTGGCGAGGACTATCATTCTTTTCTCAAAGATAAATAATTATTGTTCGAACTATTTCTTAATTAATTATAAAAGTATTATTTATTTTCTATTCTACGCTGCATACTAACATTATCAAAATATTACAAACTTGTTTTGATGCGCATTAAAATAAATTAGCAGATTTTTGCAAACAAGTCTGTAAAGCGACGAGATCGGGTCGGTATACGGTGATTAATCTTTATAGCAGCGCCAACTAATTAAAAAAGGCTATTTCTGCAGCGCCTAAAAAGCTCGGCTAGTTCGTTTCACAGACCTTTAAACGCGCACATATAACAAGTCACATGGCGTCATTTTCGTTGGCCGAGCTAAGCACCGGCAGTCAGCGATCGTTCAGACCGCATTATGCGCGAGTAAAAGAGGGAGAAAGAGTGAGCGCGAGCGCGCTCGCATCGTAAAAGTCACTTGACCCTCGTTGCGTTGAGCGCGAGGCGTTAATTTTTTCTAGAACACAAGATAACCCGAAATACACATGCATATATATATAGCCCGCTATTCTCTCGTCCACTACCTCCGATGTGAGACTGAGAGAGGGAAAGAAAAAGAGAGAGAGACCCTCTCTATAGCTCTGGGAATTGCGTATCTGACCGATTCGCAGAATATTTTCTCGATAGCCTCGGCCTTTCTCGGAAGCGCGCCCGACTTAATTACATGTGTGTAACAAGTCTTGTATTTGTCACTATTCGCGCTGCTTTGAGAGGTGCCGCTGTTGCTGCTGCTGTAGGCCGCAGACGCGCCGACACTGATTAAAGGACATCAGCTGGGAGACACCGCGATCAAACTAATAGTACAAATTTATTCATTTATCGCGTTTATTATGTTCCCGGGGCTGGGCCGACCGAAATTGGCCGATTCCGACCGGGTGACCGGCTCCGATACGCAAAACATGCCCACACACGATTTTCGATATATAGCCAATCATAAAACTATCATAACATGATTAAAACTTTGCCTCTCTGTATCTCGGCTGATGTACAAACTAACACACCGACACACTGTGTTTCTTTCTCCCCCCCTCCTATTCCCTCTTCCGCTAGTGGCCGCGCGCACTGCTGCGGAAATTGTGCGGTTTATGCTAATAATTTCGGGATAAAACGAAAGCGTTGTATAGACCTTGCACGCAGGCTTCTAAGAAGTCGGTCTATAAATTGCAGAAATATTAACTCAACTTTCTAACATAAATGATTAAAACTCAATTAAAATGAAATAGAAGTAAGAGATAAATTAATTAGCAAGCTTTGAAAAGCAATTAGGATATTTTAATGTTTAATTATAAAATAAAGATCAAATTTTCACGTGGGCCATAAAAAATTACAATTATTAAAATATCGAACTACACTCACATTTTATATTAAGTTTAAATAGTTTATAATTGTCTAAAAATATGGTCCCTGACAATAATTAAGAACGTAAAACAATTAACGAGAAAATTTTTTCAATTAGTTCTAAATAAATTTTATACCAAGTAGTTAGTAGATGAAAAAGTCTAAATCACGAGATGGCAAAATGTATAGAATGAGCTCGAGCGAGGAGCAAAACAAACGGCAGCTATAACAGGCGACGATTTGCACTTTCCCAGACGGCATTGTCGTATACAGAGTCTGGAGCCACGTTGCGAGCGGATATACAGCTGTGGTATGTATACGTAAGGAGCGATGCGAATATATGGTATAAAAATTGCGAATTCAAGCCCAGTCTAGACGAAGTGGACAATAGAATGGTCCTCGGGGAAATACCAGAGGTGGATGGTAGTTTTGCAGAGAGACAAAGCCTCTTCCTTGTTTTCTCTCTTCGACCTCCTCTCTCTCTCTCTCTCTCTCTCTCTCTCTCTCTCTCTCTCTCTCTCTCTCTCTCTCTCTCTCTTTCGCGCGCGCTAAAGCCTCGGAATAATCAAAAGGTCAGAGTCGCGCAAAAGAATTGCAGGAAAGAAATTACGGAGCAGAAAAGTTGAGCCGTATCTACAAACCGGAGATTATATGCGCAATGAAACGAAAATGGGGATGAGAGGAGAGCGTGGATGGGTGCCGTGCCTTTTCGGTCCGGATTTTTTTAAGGATGCCCAAGTCAAACATAACAGATGAAGAAAGAGATCTCGAGGACTTTGGGATGAAGGAACAATTAGATGGAGACGATTCTTTAATGATGATTCGATAACATTGCCCGATATTTATTGAGTTAACCATGCTGATTTGCTGATCGATTAGGAAGACTATATAGGACATAGCAATTGCTGTACCTTCAAGTATACATTAAAGATTCAGTTACTAAACAGCTTTGAATTAATTCACTAAAAAATTCATTAACCTTTTCGATCATATTAAATGCTATGAAGGAAGCTGAAAGCTCAATGAATTATTATCAACGATCGGACCTTCTAATCAGTCTGATCGTCGCTTTTACTCCATCACGTAAATTATTTGAAGAACATAAAGCAAGAGAAGTCATCTGATGGTTCAACAAATGTATCTATATGTTTATTCAAGCAAAGCGACAGAAAATGTGTGCGAATGGCACGTGTGCATTATCGAACGGCATTTTTTTCGCGTTCCAATATGTCCACACATAGAGTGCAACAACAATAGCTTTTGAACTTCCGAGCCTTATAAGATAATTGTCCAGCCAACATGTAAATCACCGAACGTAAGAAGCTCCTTCATAATTAAAGGCAAAAATAAAGGTTCAAGTATATGCATTATGCAAAATAATTGGCATTGAAGTGTTTGTTGCAGCCCGTAGAAAACGCGCGGAGGGATCGATAGCACGCTTAAGTAACTTTTCCACTTAGTGTTTTTTCTGTCTCTCTTTCGTATACTTGTTCCTTTGCTCTCTCTCTCTCTCTCTCTCTCTCTCTCTCTCTCTCTCTCTCTCTCTCACTGCTCCTACGCCGTCGTCAACACAGAAACACAATACACGCGGCGGACATCGCGGCCACGGGATATAAGCGCGCGCGCTCGCCTTCTCCTCGAGCTCGCGGTTAACAATTCAAAGAAGGAGCTACTTCAGAAACGCACTCAGCGGAGCATTAGAGCGGACCGCTTTGATGTTGAAACAGAGAGCATTGATAAACGCCAAGTGGTAAGAGAGCAAGCGAGAGCAAGAGAGAGAAAGAGAGAGAGAGAGAGAGAGCGAGAGAGAAATACGACGGGGACCTCCATTCGCTATACACTTGTATAAAGAGGGGAATATTAGCCTTAGCTACAGCGAAACAAGGCCAGATGGCTCTATCGATATGCGGCGTTTCAATAAGTTCCTACTTTGAGCAGTTCGAGAGCTAGGAATGAAAAAAAAATGGTGACTCTTTCGTTTTCCATGATGACCTGCTCCTCGAGACCGGAGGACTATATGAACGTGTATACATATACGTGTGTGCGGTGGTTATACGCACACGACCTTTTCCTGATGACTCGCCGTTACAACCAGTCCGTGACACCATATGCCGCCGCTGCATGTAATTCGACGTTGATTGCGCGCCCGCTCACGTCGGCATACACACACACACACACACACACACACCAACCGAATGCGATTCATCGATTTACGTAATTAGTTATTCAGTTCCCTCTTGTCCTTTTTTCCAGGGGGGTGGGGGAATGTACCACTACATAAATGGCGAGCAGTACGAGCTCTGAGACTCCATAATCGTTTCAATGCTCGACGTTGCTACTATTTGGGAGAGACTCTTAAATTGGTTTGTCCTTGTGGAAAAAAATTGTTTTTTAGATGCTGATTTAATGAATGAAGTGCTAGTCGAAGCTCCAATCGCTGAATTATTTAGTATACCGGCGGACTGCTGTTGACCATTTCAGAATGGATACGTGTTTCTCCGGTTGTTTTTTTTTCGCTTAAACCAGAAAAGTGAACAATATTAGGGTGGGAAAAACTTGAACAGTCCAGAACTCGTGTAAATTGACACTCGAGCCGAAAGCGAGGGTGGCAAACACAAGGTCTGGGCTAGCCAATTTTCCTCCCGGGTAATGTATACTATTTTTTTGCCTAGCGAGGACGAAAAGACAACATTCTCGAACAGGCGCCGGAAGAGAAAGTGGTACTTTCGGTCTGCTAGGCAATAAAATAGTACATTACACATCCAGGGAGGAAAAGTAAGAATGGTCGCAGATCGCGTGGAAATTGTCACCCGAGCCGAAGGCGAGGGTCACAAACATGCGATCTGAGGCATTCTTGTTTATTTCCCATGGTGTGTATACTATTTTTTTGCCTAGCGAGGCCGAAATTACCACTGTCTCAAACCCGCCCCGGGCGGGAAAGTGGTACTTTCGGCCCGCTAGGCAAAAAAATTATTTTTTCCTGCATGCACGTAATGGAAAGATCTTATTATGAGTTTCGATTCATAAAACATACAAGGATAAAACAATTTGAAGTAATATCATTTTTAAAATCTATATGTTAAAAGTAGAGTTTTTTACAACATATAGACAGTTTTCATCGAGAAACCATAATTTATTTACAGTTCTCATTTATGTAATAGCACATTCGAAATTATTTAATTCAGGACAAAGCTGCAGGGACTTCACTGGACTAATTTATTCATGTAGCTAATCAAGAAAAAGTTTCGAACTGGCAATTCCATCTATTTACTCAAATCCTTATGACTGTACCTGCGGTTCGGTGGAAAAAGGCCCCATCTGAAACTTGAGTTTGGGAAAGGCCCTATCTAATTTTTGAGTTTGGAATAGGCCCCATCTGAATTATAATATTATTAATATTATAGTAAGATTATTATTAATATTATTTATTTTTTTATAATAAATAAATAGTAATAATAATACTATATAGGGCCTTTTCCAAACTCAAATTTCAGATGGGGCCTTTTTCCACCGAACCCACGATACGATTTCAAATTTTTATGTACAACCGTAATATATCACTAGCCCGAAATGCCAGGTGTGAATAATACAATTAAAAAGACATCTCAGCTGTTTACCTCTTAAAACCGAACTCATTAAAAAATGTTTAACACCGAAAAAGCCACGAGTATAATTGATTCCTCGTCGAGGGGAAAAAAAAGAGGCAATGGAAGGGAGAAGAAAAAACAACAGTTGTAACCTTCATTCATCTTACATTCAGATAAACGCTGCATTTTAACGTCCATCTTATGCGTACATAACAAGCCCATTGTCTCTCTCTCTCTCTCTCTCTCTCTCACTCTCCGGCTGCAGCAGTAAAAGCAGCAGCAGCAACAGCAACAACAGCAGCAGAGAGTCCGCTGTTGGCATCAGCCTCGGAGAGTAGGTAAAGGATGAAAAACATTTCGAAAGATCGAATTTCCTTCACAGCATGCATATATAATTGTTGAATCTAGGTGAGAGATATGATCGAGCCACCTCTGGGGAGATTGTTTTTATGCGTATGCTGCTGCTGTGGCTGCTGCAGAGCGAGTCGTTTGTCCAGGGTCTCTCTCTCTCTCTCTCTCTCTCCCTCTCTCTCTCGCTCGCTCTCGACGAAAACTGGCCCGATACCTGCGGAGAGCAGCTCAACAGCACGCCGATTTTTCGGTGTGTCCCTCCGCTCTAAACCGTATGGTCGGAGAGAAGCCGAGCGTTCGTGCCGCGCTCTGTGGACGGGTAACCTGAAACCGCGGTGAGTCGAGCTCTATTTTTTTCTACCTTTTTCGTTTTTTTCCTCTCTCTCTTTCTCTCCCCCCAGGGAAGGGAGAACTTGGCCTGGGGCACAGTCCGGTAGGTCTATTGTCGTCTCATAATCGATGCTAAATATGCCGTGCGGGAAAATCCAGGGAGAGAAAAAGAGAATAACAGACGAGAGGGAGAGAAAAGGTAGAGAAAAATAAGTTGGATGCGAGATGGGACCGGAGGAAAAAGTGAAGGTGCCTACTGATGCGAAACATTAAAGGGATATTCGGGAGTGATCGGACCCGCGTGCATTTGACAAAAACAGGATTATACACTTTTAATATTGTTAATTTGTCAATATTTTTCCATGTCCAGTCAATCCAAAGTTTTTAAATGACAGATAGTTTGTTTATATAACTATTATTAATAATGCAATATTTCACAATACTTTTCAAAGACAGTTGAAGTATGATACACCTGACAGAAAACAGATAAAAAAGATGATATATCTGACAGAAACAACCCAATTCACTACAATTAAATCCATGAATTCCAAACGGATATCGCATATAACTTTTAAAAAAGTCACTCGGCACAAGTTCACAGAAAACTGATCTACCACCACTTATGCCATCTTGAAATTCTCACTGCAACATTTTGCTCAAGTCCACTTTATCAAATGCCTCATATATATATAAAGTACATGCATTCACCAGAATTTTTGGTATATAAGACTGACGAGCCAAACGAAAGCAGTTTTGCCCAATTTCAATAGCACTCTTACGACAGTCTGAAATAAAGCGTTTTTTATTGCCGCGTTAAAAAATACTTCATTTTGTTGAAAGCGATGAGAGAAAGGACACCCGATAGATATTCGATATACCTGAAAACGTCGAACGCGCGCCTCTTACTAACCGAGCCACGGTTTTATTTGCGGTCACGGCGAAATTACAGGTTATAGCGGAGGTGGCGGTGGTCGCAGCAGCAGCAGCAGCAGCAGCAGCAACGGCTGTCCCATGGTTCGCGTGTGCGAGGAGAGGACAGGCAATGGCCAGGGCAAAAAAGTCACTCTCCGCCAGGCGCGCGCGCGATCGATTTCGCCAGGCGGACACGGACGCGCGTATAAACGGCAAAGGGGCCACTATACACTACTACTACTACTACTACTACTATTACTACCACTGGGCTCGAAAATCGCGAGCTGAAAAAATATATCGGATCGATACGCGCGAGATGTTCTCGGTGCGCGATATTCTCGAAACGAGCCGTTGCTGTTGCTGCTCACGGCATTACGTAAAAATTGAGCCGGGATGTATGTATATAAGCTACGGTTGTTGGCGTTACCGCGAACGATTTTGTAAATTCATTTTATGAGCTCGTGGTGTTGGCTCTGCTGCTTTTTCGAGTTGCGCGAAATTTATGAGCGAACTCGCCATTTGGTTTATATTGGGTATTTTAAAAGACTGAGCTCCCTTTTTTCACTCTATACGTTTTGGCTGATTTGCCCAATCGAAGCGGCGAACCGTTAATAGTTATTAGCGAGGAAATAAGCAGCGTACTTTGCGTTGCGGTGATACTTTGGATTTAGTTTGGTACATACCTTTCGAATTAGATTCCAGTTTTGATGGTTGGCAATATCAGTCATAAAAGGCATTACTTTATGATTGTATAGACTTCGCGCTATTATTGAATTCACGTGTGGAATTAGGAGAACATGGCTGATAAGTTTAACCAGTATAATAGGAATAAATTACTTTAACAAAACGTACTGATGCAGCACTGTTCTATATTGAAACTGATTATATTTACATGAACTTGCAAATTTTTATCACTCGTTATAATAATTGTCGCTATTCAATACCTACGTATATAAGCTATTCCGTAAAATCTACTGTGTCATATTGTTTTTCGAGACAATAAAAGAATACGACATCAGCATAGTGTTCAAGCAATGGTTAATTAATCTTTAGTTTCAGTGAAGTACGTTAAACTTCCTTTTCGAGCATTTTCTCGTATATACAACAAACCAGCAAGTAGTTTCACAATACTCGGATAGTTTCTGCGCGCACTAAAGCTAAACACACGGGCATAAAATAAAAGCGGTAAACTGGCGAAAAGGTAGATTATCAAAGCAGTGCAAGCAAACTTTGCGATCCCCGCAGCGTATCTCGACGACTCGGCCATTACCGCGCAACGTCCAAGGCGATATTCCATCCCTCTCCTCTTTTATATATATATACATATACAACGATAGCAAACGACATCGATCCGCGTTGGCCGCGCGCATATACACATACTTGTCCCAAGACTCTGTAGCAGCAGCAGCAGCAGCAGAAGCTTATCAGTCAACGGATCACAGCAAAAGCTCGACGGGTTCCGCGCGCTCGAGCGTTCACCAGCTCACGCGACCGGGCATAAAGTACCCGTCAACGTGGCGACTGCCCCGCAACAAAAAAACCGCTCCCTCAGGAGACTCGCGCCGCCGCCGGTATATATACTGCACCAAGAGGAAATTGTACATTATGTTTTTCGCGTATGTAGCAGTGGCGGCCGGAGCTGAGCGTGGAATTCAGCGCGCGGCGCGTATATAAACTGCTATATACTGTGAAACGCGTATGGCGCGTGCTCTCCTCCTATATATTTTTCCGCTCTCTTTCTCTCTTTTTTCCCTTCTCTCTTCTCTCTCTCCCTCTCGCTTTCTTTATACATATATTCGGTCTCTACGGAGTTCCCGGCGGAGTACATCAGACATCTGATTTCGGTATCGCGTTCAGCGGGAATAACAAATAGGCTCTATAAAAGTCGTGGGCAACGGGTACGAGACTGAGCTGGAAGTACGAGCGCGAGTTGCGCGGGAGATTTTTATCCGGGTATGCTTTTCAGCAATAAATCCTACTAATTTTTAATGGTATGCATGGATACGCGCAGACCGCCGCCGCCGCCGACGCCACCACCACTGCCGCCGCCGCTTCGTTTATGAGAGCAAATATGGTTAATTCGAAAGATGCTAATCGAATTGGAGAACGAGCTTCTTTTGCGAACGCCGTATACTTTGATTACCATAAGCTGAGCGGTTGTAGTGGAAAATTATGCACTATTCAAATGCGCGTCAGGTGAAGTTTATATCCTAACTATAATATGAGACGTTATGCTTTGCGTTTTATTCTTTTAAATGGCTGCAAGATATTTTTCAGAATTCTTTTTATACGATTGTGAAAAATTGTCAGAGTGAATTATTTTGATTTAGCCACTCTTAAAAATGTGATGGCCGGAGGTTGTGAAGCATTTAAAGATACGATTTAATTGGTTCGAGTTTAGACATACGTTTTGAGTTTATATATTGAAGGATTTTATTTTAAACTAAATTCTGTTCTAATATTATTTTCTGACCCCAAAAAATAGAACATGTTGTAATCTATTGTTTTGTATGATGCTAATTTTTTGTGACAAAGATTATTCCTCGAAAAAATAGGAAAGTATTTTTTAATAATAAATTAGTGTATTCAAAAGCCACCTCGAGTTGAAAAGAAAAAACATATCTTAAAATTTTTTTCCAAAGAAGTAGAAGTTTAATTTTTTTTAAATGTTCATTTTGTTTGGAACAAAATTAAATGTTATACTCAAAAAAATTTCCACCACAGAAATCTGCATATTGAGCACTCTTATTCGCACCGACGGCCTCTACTTCAGTAAAAAACGTACGTGACAATTATTATATTACTCATATTAAATGAAAGTTTTACTTATGTGAGAAGTTTTTAATATAACTTTTCACATTAGAGCGCATAAAATATGTATAGTGAAGCTAATTTTTGGGATGTACGACGCGAAATATTTTATTGCATATTATACTCTACAAACTTATAGAAAATCTGATAAAATATTTATATTTCAACGGTTGGATGGAAGTAGGTACTATCTCAGCGGGAGCTTGAAAAAGGTACTATCTCCAATGCGTTTAGCATTCAAGCCTCCGCCGAGATAAGTACCTTCTTCCACCCAATCGTCGATTTTATATAATACCTACAGGGCCTATTAACATTTTTAATTAATAAATGTTTATTATAATTTAATTTTTAAGCTGTATATCGAAGACTACTGGTCTAATAATATTTTACTTACACAATACACATTTTAGTAAGAAGTGTACATCACATAGATTTAAAATTTTTCGGAAAAAATTCTCCGTGACCATCTCGGCAATGATGTAAACATTACGTTGTACAAGTTTCATGAAATTCCATCCACAGTTCACAGAGATTTTTGTCGTCGACAATTTCGTTCGTAGTTCATAGTGCTTTTAATCTCCGAAATTTTTTTTTAGAACGAGAGATTTTTCCAAAAATTAGTGTCTATCTTTATATATTAAAAGGAAGAAACGGTAAAGAATCTTTCCAACTATAGCACATCCTCTTAATAAAGTTATTACTTTTTTTTTAGCGAAGCGTAATTTGAAGCTCCCGCTAAAGATCTATTTTAATTACAGTCGCAGTCCCTACTATTCATAATTAGAATCTACATTACTTTTTTATATAAATTTAATAGTCGTGAATCGATCATAATAATGAGTAATAAGGTGTATAACCGCGTCTCGAGAGACCATCCATAAATGCGGTATAATCAATTTGAGTGTGGAAGGTTTAACGTAAAGACGGCCACTTCGATTACCTGAGAGGTAGTCATTATACATACATAGTTTTTACAAAATCTCTCGAAGGAGCTACACTACTCGGTAACCTGTTGACGAATAATAATAGCAATACATTATCATTTATGTTTTGGTTTGTAAGATATAAAAAAGATATGAAGATATCTTCAAGCTGTATTACCCGAAATAATATTAGAAAAACTATTGAATTGCAGAGGTATTTCTTCATCAATGTCAAATTCGCAGATAATGCTCATTCATCGCCATCGATCATTTTTTATGATTCTTTCAGTATGGTTCACAGAAATCTTTTTAACAACTGACGCCGGAATATATTCATTAGCCATTTTGTATGAAGAAACGCATACACTTCCATCGGAGTACTTTTGAAAAGTCGCAAAGTAAGAATATAAAATATAGATTATTGCAAATTTTATAAGATCGAAATGGTCGCAGTATAAGTACGTTCCCAGGCCAATACTCTTTTTTATTGATAATTTCTGCTGAAGCTCATTATAATATAAGATTATATCACCACCTGATTATATTAGTGAACAAGATACCCTCGGAAAAAAGTTCTTAACCGGGTGTAGTAAAAAGGTCTTGGGCATAAAATCACAAATAATGAGAAAAGCAGCAAGGAAAAATCAGATACCGCTGAATCGATTCATTTATACCCGAGCCGGTTGCATCAGCAGCAGCAGCAGCTGGTGCCTCCGATGCTCGACATCAAGCTCTCTCCCCCTCTCTCTCTCTCTCTCACGTTCTTCTTCCTCTCCTCCCGCAAGGCCGCAAAGGCGTACGCGCCCCACATGACGGCGAAATTTGCCGACTCAGCGCGGAAATCTCGGGCTCTCTTCTTCTCGCTTTCCTCCCGTGAAAAATGCTGAACCCTCGGCATGGCGCGCGGCGTCAGGTTGATCGCTGAAGGATCGGGGAATTCTTGCGGGCGAGCACAAGCTTACACGCTCACACACACACACACACACACACACACATGAGGAAGATACAAAAGAGAGAGAGAGAGAGAGAGAGAAAAATCCCAGAAGTCTCGGCGTTCTTTCTTGATTACTTGTAGTCCAGGTTCAGGGAAAAAAGGCCGTTTTTGCTTTTAATTGTAAGTAGAAATATTCCGGTGCCTATTTACTAATTCGAGGACGTAGATACGATTACGAATATCAATTTTAGGACAGTGTAAGGTTACTGGAACATTGTTTAAAAAATACATAAACATTAAAAATTACCAAATCACCAAGGCAAAGCGACGGTACCCACGAAAGTCTATGCGAGTAATGAGAGGACGAGAGCATTTAAAAACCAAAAATATTCACTGAATCGCAGGTGACTTTTTGAGATTTCAGTTTTTAGTATCTTTTAAGCTAATTGTTTATAAAAGTATTTGTATTTACCCGTATTTGAAAATGTAAAAACAAAATTAACGACGTATATTATCAACACCGATTATAAAACAATTGACGGATTATTAATGAGAAAGACGAGCGCGTATTGTGCGATAGCAACAAAAACATAGAACAAGCGATCGTGGGGAATAGTTTAGGGAAATAGTATAGAGTTAGCGAAATACACTCTTTGAGGGAAAACACGACCGGAAATAAATTAACAAAAACATATTGATATATGTACGAAAATTTGTAGCTACGACTATAAAAATACTTTGATCAATTCCGACGAAATATCATGTAAAGACGTAATGACTTCAGATTATTTTGTCTGAACTAAATGAAAACATGCCAGTTTGTTTTGAATCTCATCAGATCCAACAACTATCAGTGAGTAATGTTTTTAAACTTACAGGAAAATAAAAGGGTAGAAAAGCTTCGTGCCAAGACAACACATACACATGTCTTGTACTTGAGGAGTGAAGCATGCAGGTATAGTACACCGTTAACTCGTTCCGCGTATACACGAGTGCATCAAAGGCGCTCTCGATGCCGTGACGAGAACACAGAAGTAAAGGGCAAGCGGGAGAGAGAGAGAGCAAAATCAAAGAGAAAAAGCGAGAGAGGGAAAGAGAAAGAAGAAGCGTGAGACACGTACACGCGGGCGACGCCTTATGCAGAGCGGGAAGGTGCCGAGAAACACCTTGGACGCGATATGAGAGCTTCAGGAGGATGATTGTGGAGCAGAGGCAATAGCAGCAGTGGCGGCAGCGGGAACCATTCGTCCGGCGGAAATTAAGCTATTAACGAACTGGTTTGCCGGATCGAGCGTAACCACTCGCTTCCTTCGCTGCTGTACCATCGACGACAACGAGGAGTACAAAGACTTTCCCATGTTAGACTTTTTCTTTCGGGGCCCACATACACACACACACACACACACACACACACGCTCACGAGCACGCGTCCAAGCTTTGGTCTGATTTATATGTACGAGGATGATGGGTTACTGACGTATAGTTCCCATTTCTCTCTCTCTCTCTCTCTCAATTCGCCAAGAGCACATGGGGCATCATTAAAGATCAACTGTTGCGATATCGATGGCTTTTTGGTCGGATGTGCCGATGTATTCCGGATACATTGGTAGACAATGAGTTATGGGAATAATAGCCATCATTTGGACTCATCGGAGATGCTGCAGGGAATCGGTTCACATTACGATTACGAAACGACCACTGGCATCGATCTAGAGTACGTTCAGAAGCATAATACTCATGCTTCTGGCAATTATTTCAATGTAACATCAGAATCTTTAAGATCACACCCATTACAATCATCAAAAGTACGTTGGACTTATACAAAAACATCGGGAACTAGCTAAAGCCTTAAAGTGTCGATAAGAACACGAATCAGTTATCCAAACTCCTCGATCGCTGGCTTCGCAACCGCATCGACTCATTTGAAAACGCATATACACCTAGCTATTATATAGGGAAATTGGTACGGAAGTCGTCAGTCCGATTCCTCGCGGAAGAATGTCTCATGACTCGCCCTAACCTCCGACAACCACGTGTACTGACTCAGACCCCACACAAGCCACACACACGCACACAGACACTGGTCAGCGTAGCGCTGCGTGATAAGGAACAATGAAGAAATTCAAAGTGGCGCGCTCGCGGCGCACGTGTGTGCACTACATATACCATTAGGACAAACCATTATAGGCGACTTAACTCGCCAAACATGGAAACTCGTGCCGGCGCACACAGTCGGGCACATGAGAGGGCGTATTGCAGATAATGCAAAAGTGCAAAATAAGTGACATAGTTAATGCAGCCGCGGGATTATCGAAAAGTGAAAACGAAGGTGTTTAGAGTGCGGCTGAGTCAGCTTAGCGACTCGCATTATAAATTATAAGGAGAACTGATTAAACAAGAAAGTGTCACAAGACGTGTATTACGGTAAATGGCTTAACTGAATCACTCCACTTATACAAATAATAAAATGACATAGTTAAGTTTTGCGGGTTACTAAGACAGTAGCGTTCATTGAATCAGGAATTCTTAAACTGTGTAGGCATTGATATATTACTCATAAACGGCCTAATATAGTTTGAACACCGTCAATCAATCAATTAATTATTTATGGATTTCGGATTATTTTGGTTATATTAACAGATTTGATAATGGTGGTCTGACACGAACGAAATCAGTATTTGGCAATTATTAATTAACCTTAAGTGACTTTTAGAGGGTAATAACCAATACTGAGAACAGTCAATGTTTCAATTTAAGTAATTTTGTATGAAACAATGGTAAATATATACCGTAGTACCAAACAGGTCAAATCAAGTAGGCAAATACCTTATCACTTTGCTGAGTACTATAGTAGCAAATAGTTTAAAATACGTTATTGAAACGCTATTTTATATTCAATCGATGCAAAGGCATCAATTTCTGAAACGATTAATGCAGCGTATTTACATATGTACACCATAACGAAGCAGCGCTATAACTAATAGTATTAAATTTTAATTTGATTGTAATTAAATTTCCTGGTGCATGTGTAGTAGAAAATGAGCAAATAAAGTTGGTTTCATTACCAGAAAATCTACAAGAGTTCAACGATCGAAAGAATTCATTAATTAACTGCTTTACTAGTTATAACATTATTACGGTTAAACGAGATAAGGGAGTACATAGGATGCCGCGGCGTATATGCAATTGTTCTTTTCGTACACATGATAATCAGAGGCGCTGCTGCCGGCAACTGCGCGTTTCAAAAGGCCGCTCGAAGCGAAACACTATCTGGCCAGTCTCATCTCGCGCTATCGCTATCAAGCAAGACGTCATATATACGCATCCTGCAAAAATGAAGGCTCCTTCCTATTATTTTCGCTCGAACGGCACGCGGTGACGCGCACAATTATATACGAGAGATCTCTTCCTTCTCTCTTACTGCAGCTTGTTTCATCATCGTGATATTATTGTTTCTGGACGTCTCTCGATGATAGGAGCGTATACTTGCAATTTTTACATTATAAATTTGCGCATTAATTTGTATGCTAATGTCTTGATAGTCAGTGAACCCCGAGGGGGAGATAACGATAATATTGTACTTACATAATTTATTAATGCCCGTGAAGTAAATAATGAAATTTGCAGAGTTTAATTGGACACTATTACGTATACACGCGGTCGAGTCGTATACGAGCGTTTGCGGCAATAAATAATGCAGATAAATGTTGCATGTATAGGCAGGTTTTGATTGACTTATTACAAAATAATTAGTAAACACATCAGTGCGCCGAGCACAATGCATGCTAAGAGATTCTAATGAGAGAATACAGCATCCACAATTAGATGGAGAATATTGAAAGGTGATAACTAATTTGTAATAAAATCGATTGGATTCGCATTCGAAATAATCGACAACGCTGACACGCGCGGCGTATACGCGTAAGTATATCCTATATGTCGCACACTGCAACTATAACTATACGTGTTCCCGTGCAATGTTTGAAATCAGCGACACAGGTTATTATTCAATTTGATTAATTTGCATTAAAAATGAACGATCGAACGAGCGCACGTGAAAAATTGTCGTGTTCCACACGCATAAGAATACGTTTCAATGGCGTTGCGCAATATAATATAATTTCAATGATAATTCAAAGCCTATAAGCGATTTCGCATGAAGCTTATTCATTACATCGTTCCGTCTACGGCTGACGCGACGACGACGACGACTACGGCGGTGCCGGCGGTCGCCTATATATGTATATATTTGTCGCGGAAAATCAATGACTGCGCGTGGCGTAACGCACATTTACGTATCTCTCTATGTGTGTGTTTGTGTGTACGCATGCGGCCCACTGCATATTTCCTTCAAGAGCCACAAACGGATTTTAGCTATGCGAACACGTGCAGGCGTAGATTGGCTTACATTCATATATATATATATATATATATAT
>UELV01091907.1:0-25497 GCA_900490015.1 Megastigmus stigmatizans
GAGAGAGAGAGAGGGAGGGAGGGAGGGAGAGTCGCGTGCAATAAAAGAGTCCGCGCTTTGTTCGTCTGGTCCTGGAGCACGCGCCTCTACTTTTTACCCCTTCTCCTTCTATATACACTTATACAAAGAAGAGCAAGAGAGTGAGAGAAAGAGGTAGAGAGAGAGAGAGAGAGAGAGAGAGAGAGAGAGACGTATAAGCTTTAGATGTGGCTATATAGCTTTATCTGAAATCTTCTCGCTCGAACTTCCTCTTATACTCGGGGTACATGACGCGTTCGCGAGAGAGAGAGAGAGAGAGAGGGAGAGAGAGAGAGAGAGAAAGAATTACCGCGAGGTATTTACCTGCTGTTCGGAGAGAGGGTGAAACTGCAGCGCGAGCAGGGAAGGGAGAGAGAGGGAAAAAAAGTCTCAAGGTCGCCCTTTGTGAGACGCGACTGTGTGTATATACGACTGTATAGGAGATACTATATGGGATCGTGGCAATGCGAGAGAGCCTGCAGTGGTGCACCGTTGCCCTCTGTGCAGTGCTTTTCGCATATATATTTAATATACACACAAGGGGGAGAGAGAGGGAGAGAGAAATCGTCGCCTTTGGCCTATGAAAATTCATTGTGCATACATACAGCCGCGCCGCTCTTTCCACGTCGTCGCGAGTCTTTTTTGCTGCAGCTCCTCTCGCGTGCGTGGCGATGAATTATCAGAGCCTGAGGATAGCGCGCGGCCGCAGAGTCCGCGAGGTGGTGCATACGGAGTTTTAACCCCATGCGCGCTGGCGGCGGCGAGTTAAACCGCCTGCCTCTTTATACTTGCCGCTTTGATTTATAAGTAGCGAATTTACTTCTTTGGCGTCGCGGCGGAGCTTCTTCTTTCTTTCTTTTTTTTTTCGTTTCTCTATCTATCTCTCTCCCTCTCTGCGGCCAAGTCCTTCGAGCGCCTGTGTAATTGTAGGAGATTTGTGGGGGTTTTCCTCGCCAAATTGCGCTCCGTTATTATATACCCCCCTCGTATAGCCGAGAAACGACTTGATTGCGTTATATGCGTGTGTGTATAAGGATTATTTTAATATCCGCTACTCATGCTTGGTCAAAGATTTGGGATTCTCATTGAAGAATGAGAAAAAATTGGTTACTGAAAAAACAGTTAACTTTCGATGTTTTTTTTTTAATCGTTGATATTATCAAAGCTATAATTGTAGTTGTGTCTAAGTGAATAACTGTACAACTTAATGCAAGTATTATTCAATCGCCGTCGAGATTTTTCAAAGCATTACCAAGTCTGTGTAGTTTCCTCGGATATATATAAAAGGGGTATATACATCACTCGTACAAAAAACAAACAAGTATAAATGTTGAAAAAAGACCGACAGTCGGCGCCTTTGATGCCGAGCACTTAAGTATATATGTAAAGTTACACGCTTGGCAGTGTGTGTAAAAAGTTAATTCGCGTCGCGAAAATCATATCGATCACAATTAACAGTCGAAATGCATTTGCCGCATCGCAGAGACATTGTTTAATGCACCTAGCTTCTATAAATCATTCGAGTATATATATACACGCGATTTTCCGAGAAAAGGAATACATAACTAAATTAACCACCGTTGAAAAGTGCGCGCAAGTACGTTAAGCCCGCGCGGAATTCCTTCGCGCGTGCAGTGCAATTAAGACCGACAGCGTATATATATAGTGTAATCGCTCACACGAACCGGAAGATAATAATCCTAATACGAGAATTAATCGTCATCATTGCAGAGTCTCGCGGGTATATAGACACGTTGCGCGTTTATTATAACAACGCTCGGCGACAATAGCTCGTAAACGAGCGCTTAATAGAATTCCATAAAGGCATATAACGAGCTATATAAGCTTGTACGACGCGCACGTGCGATCATATAGTCTCCCGTGGTATACACCATCGCGAAACACTCGCGCAAATTGATCTTTGCTTATTGCGTTTGTTGTAGTTTAATATTCTGGCTTTCTAAATTTGAGATTAGTGAAATTGTGCACTCATTGTACATAGCTGACGAGTAAACAATTGCTGTTGAAATAATATACTTGCCGTGTGATTTCTTACAACCGCGTAGTAATTCAATGTCTGAAGAGTGAATATGAAGGAAAGACGCGTGAATAACCGATGAAATTACCTTCTAGTTTTACGATTGCGTGTTATAGCAAGTATATATAATGCCACGCGGAAGAGAAGAACAATCGCGAAGTTTTTTGTGCGGCAATTATTGCTCCAGCTTGCGCGTAGAGGGCAGTTACCCGCGCTGCTGCTCCAGCCTGCAGTGTCTGCCCAGCGAGGCGCTCTCTCGTGTGGGTATAATACAGTCGATCTTCTGTGTTGTTGTATATTTGAGAAACTGGTTTCTTCGCGCCTCTACATATATCGGATCTTTCGCTTTCTCTTGCTCTCCGTGTGTCTCTTCTTTCACCGTGTCTTCTGACGTGTCTCGCGGCACCTCCTTTTCTTTGTGTGCGCGGCAACGTCGAGATGAGAGCTTAGAACTAAATCCCGAATATGTGTTGCGTTGCATCTCTCGCAAAAAGAAACAATTAACAGGTTTTATGCTATACGTATAATCATTTCTCTTATTTGGTAACATATATACCTTGAATTTTTTAATTGCATATTTGTTCGAGAAACATAAAAAGAGAATAGAATTCCGAATGTAGAAAAGAAACACTCTATGGTGGCAAAAAACGTCCCGATCAATATTCCTCTTTGCCGCCGCGCGGAGGTTATTTATTTGCGAGAGTAGAAGAGCACAAACCATCAACTATATGTATATACAACCTCTTGCAGAAAACACAAGTTAACAAGATATCTTTAAAGATATCTTTAAATCTGTAAGATATCAAAGTAGCACCATAATGATATCTTAAAGGAAAAGGATATCTTTAAGATAATATTATTGTGGTACTTCAAGATAAAATTGTTGGCTGCTCTCTCTCTCTCTCTCTCCCTCTCTCTCTATCTCTCCGATTCACCGATTGCACGGCGGAGGCCAATCTCTAACCCAGTTTGGCATAAATAGCAGCCCCTTTCAAGTCTCTCGTCCGTCTCTCGTTCTCTCTCCCTCTCGACGAAACTTAATTTCGGATGTACACGGACAAAGTCCCCGAATTAGGTTGTAGACAGTAGAAAAGCGTCTCGCTTCTCGTTTTGTTTGCTCTAAATTCCTCGAGACAATTAATTTAGTCTTTGTAGTATATATGCATTGGAATTGCTTCATTCGAGGAGACGGAAGACTCCTTCGGAGATGAATTGTTTTCGAAATATCCTGTATATATTCTCACCGAAGGTCGCGGCAAGGCTATGGGTGGATCCATAATATGCGGGTGAAAAGCGAGGTCGCGTGCTTTACCGCTGTAACGATCGGGCGCGAGTTGCAGAACAAAAGTTGCGGCTTTCGAAAGTGACATTAAATTTCGGCGTTAAACTGGATAATAACGAGGAGAGCTTAACACCTACGCTCTTTTACGTCCCGCGTGCACCGTCTGCTATACTTTTTGCGTTAGAAAGTATGTAAACGTCGTCGTGGATAATTATTGTCGATACGACGTTTTATTCCGAGACTCCTATGTGCATTTAAGCATCTCGCGCGCTCAACTGGCAGAACGAAAAAAAAACTATTCGCGGTGTAGTTGTCGAAAATTATACGGCGCTCAGATCGTCGCTCGAACTTTGTTTTCTACCAAATGATTTGATAATTGCCGGACTGAAGAGCGGATAATGCGCACGTTCGCAACTCACTGCTGCCGCGGAGTATGCGCAAAGACACGTTCTCGCGCTCTTTTCTCGGAGTCTACTCCACGGAGTTCTCGAAGCGCGTAGCGTAACAAATATCATTTTTCAAGGTAGAATTTGAGGTTCTTCTTTTTTTTTTTCGTTTCGCGACGTAGCTTATTACGCGCTCGCTACACTTTGTCATTGTAAAGACATGTTATTAAGAAAACGAAATGAAAAAGAATTTGAAATACTGTTAGAACATTTATATACGAGTGTATTATTAAATTTCCTTTTTTTCCTCTTTGTGTTGCAGGTGAGTTTGATATGATATAGCCATCGCTTTACTCTACTATCTTCGTCACGTAAGTCACGATACAAAATTAAACATACTTATTAACGAAACAGCTCGAAAACATATAAAGTTTTCTGCGCACTTTGATTCCGACTATGGCCAATCAAAAGCAGGACAAAAGCGGGTTTTGCTCGTGAATCGAGGCCCTCGAACTGTACATTGTAAACCATCCACACCCAAAAATGGGAGGGGGGGGGGGCGAGGAGGGCCGCCGAGAAAAATACAAGAGACAGAATGCAAAATGAGGGTATCCCGCAGCATCCGGCGATATTCCACCTCGAAGACCCTTCTCTCTGCTCTTCTGTCTCGCCTCTTCTCTCCCCTCCCCCCTTCCGTCCTTTTTTTCTTCTTTTCTTTTCGCCAGAATCTCTCTCGACTCCTCGGCCCACTGCTATAACGTATAATGTATGAATCCAGAGGAGGCTTGCGAAGTTGGCGAACTGTATCTGTGAACGATAAATTACTACCGCATTAAATTCTCGGTTTTGTTTTTCCATGACTGAACTTTATATATATGCTTGAAATTTCAAAAAGGATTCGGTTTTGCAAAATTATTGCGGCGATTCTTGGGAATGCTATATATTCTTTAAATATAATACATTTAATAGGTTTCATATATTTCGCTTTCATTTAAAATCAGTGCAGCGCATTTATTTCGTACGAAGCGTATACCCGTTTCGATATAATTTCATACGCCTCTTTGATAAATGCATTTAAAAAGTTAAATTTTCGAAATTCATTCGCGCATATTCAGTTTTTCATTTCCGATAGACAATTTTGCCCTCTTTGTACTATCGCGCGTAAAATGTAAAATAACATGCGGGCATTATCGTTCGTCGGCCCGCCGCTCAAAACGCATACTCGTACACCAAAGCGAATCCAAAAATGGCTCGGCTGCATTTGACTTATCAATCAAAGCTACTGCAGCTCACACGCGCATACACACGCGGAGAGACCACTACAACTGGTTACTGAAAAAAAACTGCACGCATAGAAACGATCGCTCCGGATCTCACACATACGCAGGCACACAGACGGCCACAGAAGAGAGAGCATTGCCAGGTAGCAAAGGAACGAACTACCAACGAACGACCGAGGGTATACCTATAGAAGCACAAGCAGCTGGTGTAGGGGATCGTCGCCGCCGCCGCCGCCGGCCGCTGCAACAGAAAAGAGCGAGCGAGCGAGCGACCGACAGAAAGAGAAAGAGAGAAGCGTATATATACATAGGTATAGCGGCACGTTGTCGGAGCAGAGAGTACATGTATGTGTCCGCTTGCGCCGGTATAATACCTCGGCGCTGGTGGCGCGCGCTACTACTGCCGCTTACAGAGCTCGGCTCGGCTGCTTTCGTCGCGAGGCAGAACAGAGCAGCTCCTCAGTCGGCCAGCAGCGCTCGTCGCCCAAGCAGCAGCGACGGTCGCGCGCACGAGCGCTGTCTTCTCTCAAACTTGTCTGCCCTCCCCCACCACCCCGCTTACCCGACCACAACCTCTCCCCCGCGAACCCTATGTGATGTATATAACGTATATTATCTAGATCGGTGGATTCCGCGCGCGGACGCGACCGCGAGTGTGTTATTTGTGCTTTTATGTATACGTGTAATCCCGGTTGTTGCATTTGACTGGGCCCGCGTTTTTTTATAGTGCGGTGGTTCGAGCGACACGCGCAAAAACATTCGGCTGTACATATCAGTTGTACGTACTGCAGAGGGACGCGTGCGAGTGGATTATATCGTTGGAGCGGAGCCGGACGAGCACGTGGTGGAGTGCAGCGCTGCAGCAGACGAGCTGCTGTGTTTTGGAGAAAAAGAGAAAGAGAGAGAGAGTGTAATACAACGTACACTGATGGATTTATAAAGGCGTCGATGATAAGATCGTTTTTTTGTGCTACGGGCCCGGTAATAAGAGGCGAGAAAGAGAGAGAGGGAGATAGAAGACGGACTGGCCGCCGTTGCACTCGCAATGCACGATGAGCCGCGCCGAGGTCAATCGCCGGTCTCCTCCTTCTCCTCTTCTGCTTCTTCTGCGCTCCCTTGCTCCGCTCGTTCGTCGTCGTGCTGCTGCTTAGCTGCTCCTCCTCGCTGCCTCCTCGCCTAGAGACGCGCGCGGGATCATCGTCTTGCTCTCCGAGATGCCGTCGACGTCTTCGTCGTTCTGATCGAACGATCGAGAAAGAGAGAGGGAGAGAAAGAGGAAGATTGTAAGAAGATAGAAAAAGAGGAGAAAGAGAGAGAGAGAGAGAGAGAGAGAGAGAGAGAGAGAGAGAGAGAGAGAGAGAGAGAGAGAGAGAATGAAGAGGATGATGACGCCGATGCTCGTTGTTGTTTTCTCGAGGACGTGAGGGCCGTCAACGAAGCGGTCTAGGCAGCAACGATATTAAATGGTCTTCGAGAAGATCGTAATGCGGAACCCGGGCTTCCTCTTCGAGGATGCCAGGCACGGTTACATACAGTACATAAGGTGGGTTTTTTCTACTCTTTTTTTTTTCGTTTTCGATTGGATAGGTTAGCGATTAGGCTGGATGAGCGGATGTCGATGCTTGACGACTCATCTAATGACAATATCTTAGAGTATAGCTTTAGCAATAGGTTTAGGTAATGACAATGATCGAGATTTGTTAATGGACTGGATGTTTTTAGCGATTAGTTTTTTGGTTTACATTGATAAGCTCAAAGTACATCGGTCACACTTTGCAATTTGGAGCATGAACATGAGTTGTTGCGCAATGATCATTAACTGTGAAATTGAACGAGAAGCGAGTAAGATGAAAAAATAAATTAATCAGATTTTTTCGAAAGAGTCGCGGAATGTTGTTCGGTACAAAAAACGATAGTGCGAGATTTATAGTGTTAACAGTCGCGATTAGAATAATGAGTAATAATATTGATATGATAAGCTGAAAAATATTCTGCCTCTAAGTACTGAAAAATGTATACGTTAAATTAATAATGTGCTTGGATAGCAAAGCTGCATTTTCATACATCTGGATACTGTTACAAGGTCGATACGGGAATTGCTTCGGTGTCGTGACGTAAACTCAAATGAAAAAAATTTATCATATCAAAATAAATATTCAGTTGCATGACTACTTAAAGCAACATATTTTGTTTCAACAAAGTATTGTTCATTTTTTTAAAAAACAAGTGTATGTAAGCACCTGTTAACAGAAAATATGAAAATATGATAAGAGAAAGACGTATGCAAATGAATGTTTATATTAGTTTCAGAATGGTTTTGTCAGCTCGAGATATCATTCGTAAAAATGCCCACACTTGCAATCCAATTAAAGCAATTACAACAATCAACTTCCTCGCTTCTGTTTACCTGATTTATTGCTATAATTGGCAACCATTATAGGTCACCGCTCAATCGGGTCACCTAAATCAGCAGGTTTGATGTTTGTCAACAATTAGTAACTGAAGCGGATCTCAATCGATTTCAAAAATGAATATTTTACCATGTCTGCGGTCGATCGGGATTTTATTTGATTACCTCGCTTTTAAAGTGCTAAATACCTGTTTTGGAAGTTATATCTATATCTAAAAATTCAGCTGCATAAAAATTTCATAATCTCAATATGTAGTTAACATTGCATATCCCGAATCCCCGATACTGTTAATTGCACTAGTTTGATTACATCCAACAAGATTCTCTCTAAGTGGATCAAGCAGTTAGAGTGCAGGTTAAAAATGTCACACGTCCTATAAATTTTAATACACGATTGAATATTCATAAGTACACTCGTCCTCCATCTTACGTTCGTATAAAATTTAAGCAGGACGAACGATATATTTAATTTATATCGAGCACTCGTATATCCAAAGACGCGCGTTCATTACTTATTAAAACCTCTCAGAAATAATGTAGCGCAAACAGCTCAATATATACTTTTCCAAACTGTGCAACAACCATTTGACTGTTACAAAAACACCCATTAAATAACACTCTGCTAATTGGCCCAAATTTCTTTCACGTAATAATTATATTCCGAAAATTTGAATAACGAACCTGCCGCAGCAAATTGTTATCTTAAAAAAAAAAAGAAACGACGACTTCGTCCAACCACGCACTCATTCGAGTACATAATTAAAGGTAGTCGTTCGCCTTTCGCCATTCATCTTAATTCTTAATTCGCCGTAGCGCAAGTCCCGAAGGACGCAGCGTTCGCGAAACAAACGAATATATATAGCAACCATCGCTGCAAACTCGTTCTCTCTGAATTTCATGCGCTATATAGTATAATATCGACTCTTTTTTTTCTTTTACAAGCCAAAGGATCCGTGGGCCGCTGGCGGGATGAAATGCTTAACTTGTCAATATTCGCGCGCACCTCGGACATCTAGGACGTATGCTAAATTCAACCTTATAATCTTTTTAGCGATGGAATTGGGTCGCCGATATATATATATATATAAAGGCGGCCTGGTGCGATCGATATGTATATAAACGCGCGAAATGAATATGAGAGAGCGCCTTGTTGTTTTAAAAGGATAATGGAATCGATCCTCCGCCACCGATGGCGACGTGCGACTGCAGTGAATTTGGGAAGTTAGTAGAGTATGAATTGCGAGATGTTTATTCTATTTCGGTGCAGTTTTCTACTTTGTTCAAATAAAATATAAGCTTTCTGCACAGTGTATAGAACAGGCACGAGCTTACATATTGACACGGACGCGGATGAAAAGTAAAATTAAAATATATCTCGTATACGCTTCTAGCTTGAACGACCAATTTCCATAAACTGTCTGCAACGGTTCTTATTTGTTTGCTTTGAGATTGAATATTAATTTATTATTTGCTGCAGTCTGCTTTTTCGTGTGATATAGACGCTTTGTAAATTTAATTGGACAAGAATATCATTATAGCTATTTGGTTACCTTCTGGACTTATGAATAGTGAATAATACCTAAATAATGCTCCGGTATTGCAAATTCGCAAAGAATACTTCTAAAGCCAACACAAGAAAGCACGTCGACTATATACAAAAATCAAAATCGCTTCGCAGCCATCTAATTCCACAAACAATGGACCGAGAAATAAAAAATAATTCTTATCCGCTAAAAAGCCAACAACTGCACCGAGTGAAAGCCGAGAGCTCGTACAGAAACAAGGAAAAAAAAAAGAAAAAGAAACAGGAAAAAACAACAAGAAAAAAAAGAGAAGATTGCCTCGTCAAATCCACTCTCTCGTCTCTAGCATCAGCGTCTTCGCAACGCCGCATAACACTCGAAGCCATTTCGGATTACATCAGTGCAGCTCACGCATGACGCGCTCTCCTTGTACTTTACAATAACTTATACATATATACATCTTATAATACAAGACAGCGCGGCGCACGTTCATATTATATTATGAATATCGAGCGCTGCGAGAGGTGAGCTGCCAAGAGCGTCTCGTGTCTGGTGTAATCCCTCCCCGATGCGCTGGTGTATATTCTCTCTCTCTCTCTCTCTCTCTCTCTCTCTCTCTCTCTCTCTCTCGCGTCGGTCGGAAAAGTCGCTTCGAAGAAAATGCGCGAGCAAGTAAGTAGTGGTCTCTCGGCGTGGTCGTCGCCGTCGTGTCGGGGTAGGTGGAGGCCAAAGACTGACTCCTCACCGCCGCCGTTGCTTCGCCAACACCATATGTGTGTGTGTGTGTGTGTACGTGTTCGTTCCGAGGGCCGAGTTTCATTATTGCCGGTCTCGCGGCGGACTCGTAATGACACGTGTTATAGGCCGCGCGTGCACGACTTTTACAGAGAAAGCATATTCTGGGGAGGAGAGAGAAAAGTGCCAGGGATGATTTTTCCTACAGCCGGATAAGAAGGACATTGGCTCTTCGTGCCTTTTTTTTTAATGAGTTTTACTGGTCGCTTTGTCTGCGACGATCGGTGAACCAAGTTGGTATAAATTCATTAGTTTAATGCAACTGGTATCCATAGAGTATATTGTATTTATCGGGATCAGTGTATTCTCCCCATGCACTAAGCGAATTGCAGAAAAGGTATAAAACCCCGAGACGACTTAGGGCCAAGTGTATATACGTGAGTACAGCAGCGAGGCATCAAGTACGAGACGCGCAAGCCGCACAGCGAAAGAGATATAAATACGCCAGAGACGAGCTTATACCGCTCTTTCGAGGCCCCATACCTGCTGTATACGTACCCCATCACGATCGTCCCTCTCTCCCCCTCTTTCTCTCTCGGTACCTGCAGCCCGAATACACACCGGGTCTGCGCGCCACGCTCAACCGCTGTATACCTGTGTCTCTACCTTTAAATAAAAAGTGGGCATCGACCGGTGGCGACCGAGGGAATACCCGACCCTTCTGCGCCAGTGGTTCTCATCACTTTCTCTCTCTCTCTTTCTCTCTCTCTTTTTCTCTCTTGCTGTATCCTATGGGAGAGAACAGCGGCAGCAGCCTCGAAAGCTGTTTTACCGCGTGGTGGTGGTGCTCGTGCGTTGGGGTCCACTTAGCCTTTATATATATATATACATATATATGAGTGTGTGTGTGTGCAGTGTATATAGAGTATATGTACGTGCACTCGAAGCATCGATTTTATTACTTTTGCAGCGGCCTGTATGTACCCCCGCGTGCCTCTCGACGCTTCCTGCTCGCTTTTTCTCTCTCTCCTCCCCTCTCCCTCTCTACTCCTTTTTTTGCCTTTTACGAGACTTTGAAATCTTTATCGGGCGAGCCCTTGTTATACTCGCGCTCGCGCACGTCTGGAATTTAATTCCGTGTGGATTCTGACTTTATTTTTTTTTTAATTTTAAATGTTTATTGTTTTTGCTGATTTTTGATCGATTGAGTATGGAAATAGCCGATGATAAGTATCAAGATGCATTAGCATATTTTTTTTCCCTTTAAATAACGTAAAATGTGATTCGATACAAATGCTAAATATAAAACGATAAATTGCCACGCGTACGGTGATGCTATAACAAAAGCACACTTATCGTTCAAGGTTCGAGAGCCACGTCAGATATCCTTTCGAAAGAATCAATTTTCACGCGCACTTGAATAGGTACGTTTTCCTCGTTCGCTCCTACAATACGCAATCCATCGTAATTACTGTATAACACGTGCTGCCGAGCAAGAAAGAGAAATAGAAGTCTTAAGAGCTTAGAGCAAATTCATCACGGAAACGCTCGTGATATATATATATACTATAGCCTTTCCAGCGAATTACGCTCGGCTCGAGATCAGAGAGCTACAAACTCTCGGTCCAATTTTCGGCTTGCGTTTCGTGCCGTTCCGAGTTGGACATCATCGGCGCAAAGGAACACCTCCCGTGGAAAGAAAAAGAGATACATGTATACAAGAAGGAGCACGTGGCAACGTCGCAATACGCACGCAGGCTCCGGTTTCCGAGTGTCCTTCGCTGCCCAACACAACGTTTCCTCTCTCCTTCTCTCGCTCGCCAAAAGAGAAAGACGCCAGACTGTGTGTGTCTACTCGATTTGAACGCTCGTCCACTTCTTCTTTTCCCTTCCGAGCTACGGAGCACGTGGATAATATGGAAGCTGCAGTTTGAGCGTTTTTTCTGTCCGTCAAATCTGTTTAAAAAAAAAAAAGAAGAAAGAATAGGAAGTTGTGCGAGAGGAATCCTCATATTTTCCGGTTGCTCAAGGCGTGACTAACCTTTTCACAGGGAGGTTTTCAACACTGCGCACTCGAGTGAATTGTTTACACGCTGTTTTATCGCGATGTCTTTTTTTATGGTCCTGAAAACACTCCCGTAACGATTGTTGCGGTAATTTTCAAGACCGCGCGCCGCTATATACGTGCGTCTCTCTGACTTCCAAGATATGCCGACACAGAAAGTAACTTTCAACTGTTACCTCTGACTTCGTCGAGTAAATCAAACTGTATACCTCGCTGTATACGCAGTCTGCTTAGGCACAAAAACTATCCAGAGATCTATCAATGTGTGAATGTTGAAATCGCGATACGGATAAGCATCAATTTCGAAAATATCGCGTATTGCTTCATCGTATACGTTCGAAAATTCTGTATCAGATCGTCTAGGCATTTAATCAAGCGTCAATGTCAGCTTACAATTTTGACAGTCAAAATGGTCAAAATCTGGTATACGTAAATCGAGGTCTACTCATAAACATCACGCAAGAGCAACGATCTTTTACGCAGTTGTCTCTCCAGTACAACGATTTCGTAAGGATGTCTCTAGACCTATTACTCGACTGTTGCCTCTCTTGTATACAGTTTTGAGCCATAGAGAGAGAGAGAGAGAGAGAAAGAGAGAGAGAGAGAGAGAGAGAAAGAGAGAGAGAGAGAGAGAGAGAGAGAGAGAGACACGGCGGGGCTAATCTCTCACAGCACGCGGGGCTTTTCTTATCAGACCGAGTTGCTTAGCCGCAGCTCAGTGCCGTAGCCCTCCTCGCGATGACCCAAGGCCAGGAAAAAGAGCAACGAACTCGCTCACCACTTTATACATTTTACATTATACGGAGAGAAAAATCCACGTGGTGGTAAATAAAAGACTATGGGCACTGCATTTTGCGCATACAGGCGCGCCAGAATATCGCAACGTTGTTTCTGCATAATGGTCCACCCGAGAGAGGATAAAAGATGCGTTAGCGTCTCTCTCTCTCTGTCTCTCTAATACATGAACGCGCTGCTGTTGATGTTTTACCTCATTGTGAGGATTACGTTTGGCGCCGCCGCGCGGCTGCTAATGCGTTTTAAATTCCTATATTTACGTCTCATTCGCGGCGAGTGTGCGTGCAGCGCGCAGCGCGAATATCGATGCGTGTATGCATAGTGATGCTTGGCTCTGCACTGCGCGAGGTTCTCTCGCGCTTTGTTTGAGTATGCGGATGAAGCTAAATTGTTGTTCGCGACGGCGAGAGAGAAGGAAAGTGTCTGAGTGGGATTTTCAAATTACGCATCGCCGAGTCAATTTTCCGTTTGCATTAGTCTTTACGTACGAGAGATTATGCGGATGACGGTGTGACGTCGCGCTTATCGGAAGCACTGGTTCGCTTGAATCATGAATATCAAATCGAGTGCTCATTCGGAGGCTCGAGTAAACTGCAATATTTTACTCTGGATAGTAGTTTTTTTGTTCGCTGTTACGAATAAAATGCGATTCGTCCAAGCTATATTTTTTACACTTATGTACTTTAACATTTCTATTTTATTAAATCAATCGATACGTCTGTCAGAGTAAACATACCGAGTCTCATTATATCATCACTCGTCAGTTTATCATCTCCAAAAAGCCTCGTACCGAGTACATAAACACATAAAAACCAGCACCAAATCGCTGCTCGTAGACTTTCGTTATTATACGAAAATCCCTCGCCAAGGCAAGGCGGATCGTCCAAGTCAACAATTCGCTCAAAGAGCCAAAAACCGTTCATAACACAGCTTATCGATACAGCTCTTGTACAATTCCGTCTAAATCTTCCCTTCTACACGGCAGACACACACACACACACACCAACTTGTCATCTCGTTAAATCTCGTAAGAGACGGGGAGTAGAGAAAAAAAAAGAGACGGAGAAACCGGCCTGGAATTTCCCCCTCGTCGACGCGCGTATTTTTCTCTCGGATGGCACTGCCCTCTCGGCTGTCAGCTGATGCGACAGCTGCTGCTATGCAAACTCTCTCTCTGTCTCTTTCTCTCTTGGTGGGACTGGTTGAATACTGTTTGCTACTGATCAGCCGAGAGCACACGCGCCCCGAGCGAAAATGAGTGAATGCGTCCTCGCTAAATCCACCTCTGGATTCGTGTGTGCGTATGGCGCGCGACTTCTGTGCCTCGCTAGTTCGTCGTACTTTTGTGCGAGTGTGCTTTTGTCTCGTGAAAGGATTGTTGGAATCATTCATTTCCGACTTTTATGCGTTTTATCGTTTGTCTGTTTCTGTTGTTGAACGGTTACGCGATGTTTTGGGTATCGTTGTAAAGAATAGAGCAAATGAAGGATTAATATAGATAAAAGGACGAGGTTCTTTGACATTGATTGTTTGTAATTTATAATGAGGAATTTATCCAATGCGTTGTGCAACGATAAATTATTGGATCGACATATGCAAATGGGCTTTTTTTCGTGTTTACATAAAGGTAATTTATGTAGGTATGAAAAGCGATCGCGTATAGAAGAACATTGATAATAACACCCATGAATATTTTGTTTCTGCAAAAAAGTGATTTTTTAGAATGAAAAAGAACTAATCACGTTTATCAATCATTTTTTTATGGTTACAATTATATGCGCGCAAAAAAATTAAGCATAAGAGATACATTCCTAAAGTTTCAAACTATGTTTATAAATCAAGAATTATCCTTGAAAAAAATCTACATTGAAACAGGTGTGGTGCAGAAAGTACAAAAATCGAAGAACCTCACAAATCCACTGCGTAAACCAAGCGAGATGAATACAGCTCGGGAACAACAATTGGTCTTTTCTCGCCCACGTCATAAATCCAAATCGCATCGTTAACCGAATCCCCAGTGCTGATCGCCTCCGCTCCACTAAACCATATACACATTGACGAAAATCGTGACGTGCCTACATCAGTGTCGCGTGTGTGCACCGGTTTCGTGCTCCGGCTCATACACATATTATGCACACACACACACAGACGCACACGCAGACAGACACACGGCCGGTCATCGAAGGTATTCCAAACTACGTCGAGCTTCGGCATTATGAATATTTATTATCGCTCCTCCTCGACACACTTGTACACACATACATCTTCGCTCGCGCTTGTGTAGCGCTCGTCAACTTGGAGCGGGTCAACAAACTCCGTCTCTGTCTTTAAAGACTGGTAAGAGAAAGAGAAAGATGTATAGTCGGTATTTGGACGGCGTTGAAGCCGAAGGATAATTAAAACTTACCGTGGCTTAATTGCCGGGTAGTATTTAACGAATATATATGTAACCGAGGAGAATAAGAAGACGATGAAGGTATAGAAGATAAGTGTATAAGCGTAAAACAGAGAAGGGGGAGGAAGGGAAGAAAATCGCCTCGGAAATTCGACGTTAGAAATAAAGTGAACATTTAGAAAACCGGTTGTGCATAGGAGTCGCGGCAATTTTTGGTTGATTTCCCGGAGGCAGCTGTCGGTCATATTTCTGCGGCGCGCGCGGAGAAAGATGTATGGGGCAATAACGTTTTGCTATTGCTGCGAGCCGCGTTTCGGGGGGGTAGGGAAATTATGATGCTCTTGCTGCTCCTGCTGCTCCTTCTGCTGCTGCTGGCTTTTGCTTCATAAAACCGAAATTAACTCGGGCTTTTTCGAGACGAAGCGTTTCATTATGTTTTATAAACACACGGCGTTTAGCTGCGGACAACAATATGAGCGCCTTGAAAAATCGTACCGATTATACACGTTGCGCGCGTCTCGAACTATACGAAGTATATAGAAATAATTAAATTTTGAGCGATGCGTGCACGCTTGCGTATCGTATATTCTTGTTAAAGGGTTGGCATTACGTTGTTCCGTCCATTCTCGCTTTTACGATACATCGACGCTGCAGAAATTACAACGCAATCACGAAACGAAAGTGATTAAGAATCAAAACATAATCAATATAAGCTTGGAATGTTGACGCTTAAATTCCAAAAAGTCAAGAAATAAGTTCAATGTCAGCTGTTTTTGTAGCGCCCCGCGCGACGCTTGCGCAATACGAGTCGTCGCCGTCGTCGTCGCTGGTCGTAATCGAAGCGAGCGCGTGTATAAACGCCATTTCGTAACGATCGATTTCTCGAGGCCTTCCCCATCGTAAGCTTTTTTTTATTTCGCTCTTTCGTGAATTTATGAAACATATACAGTATATATCTATAGACAGTCAAGAGTTGCTGTAGCGCGGACGGAACGTTTAAGCTAAATCGTGAAATAAATCCAAGGCGGCGGCGGTGAGATAAGCGAGAGGAGTACGAATCGTTAGACGTATGAAATCCATCGTTTTGCGCAATTTCACGTGTTGCTGCACTTGTTGGATTTAATGCGTATTATTAAACATCGTATTGGACGTTGCGCAAGCTTCATAACTGGATTGGATAAATAGAGTAGTTTAGCGGGGAAAATTAGGTATAATTGCCGTGTACATATAATAATGAAGTTCCTTTCGTCGGCATGTACGTAATTGTCTCGATTAAATACGATCAAATTTAAAATATTCAGCTCAAATTACCAAGGAGAATTTATCGAAAGTCTTTTATGCATAGAAATCCAATAATGATGCATAATGTCTGTCTGTACCGACGTGTTTTATATAATTATACTCGCGAACGATAGAGAAGCACGTTTTATTTGCGATACGACGATTCCCGCGCTCAAGGTATACCATATCCGATTAAATCTTCGCAATCTCTGCACTTGACGCCGCGATCGAGCGCATATCGTGTAAAACACAAGCGCAACATAATCAGAATCGAAAACAAAAAGATTTCTGCGTGCTCCACTAACCGTCGGTCTCAATCTGTATTAAGCTCGAGAAACAATAATCGCGGAATCGTGATGGAAAGTCTCTGCACCCTGGCATAATAAAGCAACTCGCAAGGATCGGTTCTGAGTCGTTAAGAAACGTTGTGCATATACACGCGTCTATACGAGGATACTCGTTTAATTTCGCCGATTATAGACGAGAAAACGGTATAATCCTGTAATTTGATACCACGCTGTATACCTCAGAGCAGAGCCACCGAGAGGGTCTCTCTCGCGCTTGCTCATTAAGCAATAAAATCCCCGCAAAACTGCACTGTCCGATCCTATACTATGATTCATCGCAGTTCGTAAAGTACAAAATAATTGCGCCCGTTTTGTGCGCGCAGAAAACAATTACGAAACCTTTTGATGAAAAATCGATCTCCGATGCACCGTTGTAGTCGAACTTTCACTCCGATTCGCCAAGAGAAAGTTACGATCGCTTAATTTTATATTATCCCTACCCGCGTCTTGTGGATCGAATTGTCCTAGGTTTTTTTTTGTAGTGCAAAGAATCGAACTGTTTCGACTCGAACATTTGTGTAACATTGATTAGAAGTTGCGCGCGCGGTCGGCGACGCTTAGAAGCCGTTGCCGTGGCGACCGGCCAACCGCAACACGCGGTCTAAGCACGACGACGCGCCCGTATATACGTGTATTCAGTGCCAAAGTTGCCGCGGATAATCCATCTAAAGTTCCTGCATGTATGTGTATATATGCGTGAAGTGTAGGTACACGGTAGCCCGCGTATATAGTCTCTAATTATTGTTAGCCAGTGGGATGTGGCGAAAGGTCGGAACAGGTCAACAACTTCTCCAAACAGTATTATATATATATAAAAAGCTGCTCTGCTGGAAATGTATGTGTGTTGGGATTGAGTCTTAGACTGGTGACAAGAAATTTCGTATTGCTCGTCATCAATCACTTTTCAATTGGGTTTTTCGTGAGAGCTGAAAATAGCGTACGAGAAGGGAAGGATATTGTTCGAGAAAAGTCTCGGAGATGCGGGTCCAGAATCTTGATGAAATGTGTCTTTAAAAGCTCTGTTTTTTATATATATCCGAGATATTAAATGATATTATTTTTATAATTTAGTTATAATAAATGTAATATAGAATCTTATTTTATTGATCGGGTACACTTTGTACCAATAAACTATTGATGTTCTTACACAAATTGATACCGACGCGAGCAATAATTCTGCAACATAATTCAAAAGTCCATCTTCAATTATCTTTCCTAACTCTATAATTACTCGATCCAACAGTTTCACATTCAAACATGTCCCAAGATATTTACTGGACAAACTCGCCGTTCATCTATAACTCTCAATCCACACACATATCGTCGTCGTCGTAACAAAAAAAGACCTCACTCAGATCATCTTTCCCTCTCTCTCTGTCTCTCTCTCGTCGCGCTTTGTCTTCACTCGCTTACCGCTTATGCACACACACACAAACACACTTCCTGCTTCTCGTTACGTATGTACAGCCTGCATATGTACACACTATATGCCCATGTATAGGCGTATGAGTATTATATCCACGCTGCAAAGGCCGCGTTATATACGTACACATATATATACAGAACGCGGCCAGCCACTTCGGCGCCGTAGAGTTAACTCACGAGCGCGGCGCGGCGGTTGATCGATATGTCACTGGCCCCGAGGATTCGTTGCCCTCTCGCCAGCATGTGAAGCTTTTCGCTCTATATTTGCGCATCTCTGTATACTGTACCCTTGATATTGAGCGATCGATATGTGTAAGGTTTTCGCTGTATAGGACAAGCGAGCTCGATTCCAGCAAATGACGATTGTATCGCTTTTATTGATTGTTTGCTCGTGCACGTTAATGCGTTTCTGTGCGATTCGATTCTGATAGAAAAGAAATTTACATTCTAATGGAAATGCGGAGTAGATACGTGACTGTGATGTTTTACTTCGATACTGCCTTTTGATGCAGATAAGTCCTTCGTAATCCTTGAGCGCTTCGATTGGAATAAAAGCATTTTTATGTAGATTATTAAGTGGAAGCCCAGTTGCTGAGTGCTGCACTTTGTACATTTCGTAGAAAAAAGATTAAAATTGTACGTTCGAATTTTTTTATGAGGTGCACGAGTTGGCTAGTTTCAATGATTACATCGTCGGTTAAAAAGTGCGCGGCAGTATTAATCTTATAAAAAGAAAATACTTGAAGAGTTGGGTTCTATATCTAATTAAACTTACTTTGTACAATTCTATAGAGAGTTCTATTAAACTCGCCGATCGAATTTACAATTCAAGAACTTGCAATCGGATCTTTTATAACCTTCTCTCTATTAAAAAGAAGTAAAGCGAGAAACTAAATAACCCCGGAAAAATTGATCCTTTGGTATAAATGTATATATATATATACAGCGACTTTGAAACCACATAAAGCTGCATCGTTACTTAAACAATTTTCTCAAGCGCTGCTATTACCAGATATTATTCAAATCTTCTGGAGGGAGATAAATTACTGGCGAAGACAACAACCAATTTTTTTCTTCATTGTTAATTCCGATTAACCAAATGTCTCATCTTGAGCGACTTGGAAAATGACTCCTTCCCGCACAACGTGTATACACACACATACACACACAGAAATAACATGATTGATAACCCTTCGTTCACCGTAACGCTTGTTAGTTAAGCCTCGGGAACGGCGATTTATTCCGAGAACAGACGACGTAAATCATTTTCGCTCGCTCATTCGGAAAGGAAAACTTTTCCGCATCCATATAACCGAACTTCATTTGACTTCGCCGAGCGCCTCGCTGCATAATGTCGTAGACTGTATAAAAGAGATAAATAAAGTACTGTGATTGTGCACGAATATCGTTGATGAAGTCTCTCGACTGCGGCGCAAAGTCGAAGAAGCTCTTGCGGAAAGAGCGAGAGAGGGGGAGAGGGAGAGAAAAAAATGGCGGGGGGAAAGAGCGATAAAGAAAGAGATCAGACACGCAACTCGTAAACGTCCCTCGGCCTCTTCTGTTCCGGCACGTTTAACCTGCTGCCGCGTCGGTCGACGATGTCCAACTCGGCGGCTCGCGCGGCTTATTTTTCCAATTCGCATCCTCTCTTTCTAAAGTCTCAAACTTTTTCATACTATGTATATGCCTTTTACGATTTCTTCCTCCTCCGATTTACTTAAATTTTTTATCATTAATATTTAAGCTCCTATCGTTGTGAAATCTTCATACATCTTTGATTATTGTTTTTTTTTGTTTATACCAATAATTATAGTTTCTCGTGACACTACAAAACTCAACTATTTATAGCCAAAATATTTAGCTACTTAGTAAGATTAAAATTCTCTCATGGCCAAAAAAATTTAATACAATAGAAGATTCGCAATACATTTTCTATAGAAAATTCAACGACGCGTAAAACTTCACTGTAAGACACAGTCGAATATTACCAATCTCGATAAATTTCTACCGCTCGCTTCCCCTTCCTTCTCATTTACTAAATTGTTTTTCATCCTTTGCCTACTCTACTCCTTTCATACAGCGCGTTTTTCCCTCGCTGTATATATACTCTTTCTTTTGTTTTGTCTTGGTCCCTCTCTCTTTCTCTCTCTCTTTTTCATTTCTCCTCTCCCCGTGGGGAGCTAACCTTTCGGATATATACGAAGAGAGAAGAAAAGAGAAAAAGGGAGGGAGAGAGAGAATAGGCAGGTGAAGCCCTCGTAAACTTGAGATGACTGCACCGCCATTACTTTATGCAGTTTCCTCAATACCAGTCTGGTGGAGTGCAAAATTCCAAGCGGATCGAAGAAAGATGCGTTTGTTTTCAGCATTTTCCTACAATAAATAATATGATGATAGTTTTGGTGGATCGTTAATTTAAAATAATGTAGAGAAAAAAATGATTGTATGCAGAGAAAACGATTTTATTTTTTTTATCGACGCCAGTGAATTCATTCATTCATAATCATTGTCAAAACATTGCAGTAAATTAGGTAGCACAGAATAACACAAACATAAACTCCTCTCACTTATGAAGTCTGTATATATTCAACGCAATGCGCAAGCGTGCAGGTTATTGAAAACGAAATTTCTCCCAAGAACAGAAAATCAAGTAAAATGTCAATTTCCAAGTTGAAGTCAAATCCGTCCCGGAAACTATCGCAGTCCGGTGCATCTGCACATCCGATCTTTTCAGTTTATATGTATCTGTCGGATTTTCTAAGGCCGCAGCAGCAGCAGCGTCGTGCCGCAGTCTCGACGCTCTTGCCTCTTCGCAAAACATGTGCGGCGAGACGATGAAGACGCGCATCTGTCGCATCTTATGCACCGCGCACGAAAACACCTTTTGTGGAGAGAGTAGAGTAGAGTAGAGTAGATCTTTATTCAACTATGGACTCAGTGGTCCAGTATAGTTGTTGCATATAAATGCATAGTTTGCACATAATAAAATAGTGATATACATATATTGAATTGAATGGGGACATACCCTCATGCGTTGTACTACACCTAATTAAGTAAATTTAAAATTGAAATAAATATAAATACAAATAATAACAATAAACGTAAAAGCAATTCTTGCAACAACCATAAGGATAACATTAATGTTAATAATTACAATATTAGTGGTGCTAGTCGAAAACATATAAAATGTGTAATCATATACATAAAGTAAAAATAAGAATAAATACAATTATCACAGAATATACTTCATTCAAACGCTTCTTTCATACAGTGCTCAAATAATAATGCTTTAAATACTCTTTTATTATAAAATTGCCTTATACTATGCGGGATTTCATTCCAAAGGCGAGCTGCTTGTACAACAAAAGCGCATTGGAATGTCAACGTTCTAGCCCAATCAACGAGAGAGAGAGAGAGAGAGAGAGAGAGAGAGCTTCTACTTCTCAGCAGGTATACGAAGCGAACGTATATATGGTATATGTATATATAAGTAAAGCAAGACGGTCCATTGATTTTGGCCCTTGGCGCAGGCCTCGAGCCAAGGGCGTGCAGCATGCAGCATAGGTGCATTCGACGAGGGAGTCTATAAGCTTCCCTGGACTAACTTACGTAACGCGCGCACACCCCGTAGGGAAGATAGCCTGTTAGAATATAAGAGAGAGAGAGAGAGAGAGAGAGAGAGAGACATGGCGCGTATAAACTACGTCGGTATATATATTGTACAGTTCGATGTTCGTTTTCGCATAGTTGCGATATATACGAAGGGTAGATTTATGACCTATATAGTTTGGATAGGTGTGTAGCGAATGGATGTATACTTATATTTTTTTTGGTTGGCCATAAATTTCGTGGCGGAATGTGGGCAAAAAGTTAAGTATATCGGTGGATTATTTCTGTACGGTTTTGTAGAGCATTTGCTATACGTTTTAGCTGCACGCTAATAGGATTGGGGTGCGTTTGTAGAGAATCTCGCTTAGGCTGACGTTGTTCATTGCGGGGCACAAAAGGGTTTATTTCTTTAGACCTTTTTATTTTATAAGAAGCGAATTGGACATATATTTTATGGAGATGTATCTTTAACATTCGATCATAAAGTTAACAAAGCGATTCACACGCTGCAAGAAAGAAGGTGATAATTAAAATAACGTTGGTCCAATCCATACTTATATTTATACATATTTACAAGCATTGCGTCCTGCACCAAAGCCACGACCTCGTCCCCGCAATATCATTATGCACGAAAGAGAGAGAAAAAAGAAGGAAGGACCGCATTATCAGATGCTCGTGTAACCGAGTAAAGCCGGGGCGAATTTTTCCGCGAGCGTCCACGCGGCAAAAAGATGCAATTACATCCGCGCTCGGCGACAGCGGCGGCGGCGGATTCTTCGCGGCGACACTTTCTAAGCTGTCGGTACCCTCCTTTATACACACGTATACACACACACACATCACATACGACACATATTATTTATCATCCTACTAAAGCGTCGCAGCGTGAAACGCGATTCCTCGGGTCTCGGTCGCGACCGCGCATCGCTTTGGCCTTGATGTACTTCCATCGTATGTGTGCCTCACACACTGCACGTACACTTTTTCGTTGACTAGCGCGGGCGACGCAGGGAGAGAGAGAGAGAGAGAGAGAGACAGACAAAGGCGCACGAGGCTACTCTTCTCTCTGCGAGCAGGACACAGGCGCGCGGGCGACTGGAAATATCGATCGGTGGCTGCTGGGGCTAAAGAAAGCGCGACGTCGATTAATATATACATATATAAAAGCGAGTCGTGCACACGCGCTTTTTTCCTTTCTGTGCGTTTGCTGCTCTCGTTACGGCCTATGTGGAGACAGAGAAAGAGGAGGCGGAGGCGAATTGCGCAGTAAATTTTTCGGGGCTCGTTGCCTCTTTGTCTCTTTTGGCGCCGATGCGTGTGCGCGTGTGTGTCGCTGCTGTCGAGGGGGTTGCTCGCGTCCCGATGAATTGTATGCGTCGTTATCCGCCGAGCGCGAGGACATTGATTCCCGTGGATTTCCGCGTCGGTCGTAATTCATGTGGGGAATTTGATTTGTCACCGGATTCGATTTTTTTAATCAAAGCCTTTTTCCTTTTACTGTTTTTGTTGAATATTATAGATCATATATATTCACTCATAAATTTATAGAACATGGTGTTATTAATAATGTTTTTCATTACAGATACGTATAGTAATCTTGTACGAGATACAGATTAATATATAAAATTATTCTAATTCGTATACAAACAAGCTTTTACAGTGAATTTGATCTACAAATAATACTAATTTGATGTATAATAATAATCAATTTTTTAAAGATACTATTTCTCATAGTCAAATTAATAAACTTATCAAATATACAATCACTATTTCAATAACAATCATAAATGCATAACTAAAGAATATTTTTCTCTTTCTGTTCCAGGTGAGTGCTTATTTACAAATATCGATTACGGCATATAAAACTGGAACTGGTGAGCTCTCTCAACCTTATGATACGTTGGTATGATCCAATTTAAGTCCTGAGACACACACGACACCCGACAAGTAAAAATTAAGTAACTAATCGAAATTCGATGAATTCCTATGTGTCAAAAATTTCGAATGCGCTATTTTCTCGCGTTGCGCATAAAATAAAAAGCCATCATTTCGTTCTCATTCGCGGCATTACTAAAAATTTTCATGACCCACTTGCTACTGTGTTGAATAAACCAACACGTCCTTCCTTTTAAATAAAGCTAACAAAGCTTTCACAAGCTACAAGCTACATTCTCGCTTTTGTTCATGGAAAAAGTAAAATCATCGATCGACGTGCACTCGTTCACTTCGTGAAACTCACACACACACATACGAGTTTTACACTCCGACAAAAGCGAGAACGCAAAACTTTCGTGCGCTGCATCCATGCACTCGAGATAGAGAACGAAACGAAAAAAAAAAATAAGGAAGGGGGAAGCGTCAGTCGGCGCCAATTTGGTCGATCTCTCAGTTGCGGGTCAAACGTGCGGATCGAGCGCGACCTCCTTTACTCGAAAATAACGCTACTTACATATTCGGGCCCTCCGTCAGCGCCTCTTGGTGTATATGTATACGGCGGCGGCCTCTCCGCGGAGAGCATATAAGAGATCACGACGCGCGATTTTACTCGAGTCTGAGAAATCGCAGCTGAAAACGTGCTATGGCCGCCTCTTGCTGCCTTCGATCAATCCACCTACTCTCGCTCGCTGCAGCCGCGGCACCAAACACACACACGATAATTTCAGCTCGGAGCTCTCTTATGTGTATATATATAGACAGCTGCGGGAGTAGAGCACGACTCGCTGTACTTGATCGCCGCTCGTGTTCCTTCGGCCCGCCTAATGCATCAATTGCACTCTTCCTTCGTCTTTTTTTTTAAATTCCCTGCTTCTTTCTCGTGTGGTTTCTTTTTATTGCGAGAATTAGGAGAGCAATTGTTGCCGCTTCGATTAGTATCAATTGTCTTGCGATGATTTTAATTTAATTTCATGTAATTATACTCGGGCACTAGTAACAAACGGGAAGTTGATCATAAAACATAAATATAGTAGAGAAAAAATGAGTTTCAATTTTTGTTAAAATACATTTATCTTTGTACCGAATACAGAAACAAGAGTATTTTTATATTTATTTGTGTAAGATGCAGACATCGCATAAACTATTCACTTTACGCACATCGATAAACATTCCTCAAACTTTTAATTTCGAATTAAAGCTATGTTGCGATGAATCTCTCATCGCGATCTCACGCGACGCGCGCTCAGCTCCCACCTTAAAAATCCACCGGGAATTAGCATCTTTATTGTTACCGCCGCTGTTTATGCGTTATTAATTCGCAATCATTACCGGAATCGCTATCGCCGCGCGAATAAATTATAGCGCTCACAAAAAATAAACTCGAACTGCCCGAAAGCGCACAGAAAGCAGAGATGTTAATCGCGACGAAAAAGAAAAGAAAAAGCGAATCTGCCGCCATTGCGTCTAAAATCCTTGTACTGCACATAGGTGCGCGACCTCAGTTATTATACAGAGCTTGAATATGAATAATAATACGGAGTATACGCGCGCACTTGTTACGCATAATTAAGTCGAACGAATAAAAGTTGCGTCGCGGAGAATCCGGTTTCGTTTGATTTCTGGCGAATAATGACTCGTGTGGGTATATTATACGCACAGGCTGCTCTTTATGTGCGCAACCAAGTCCTGTTTCCGGCTATATAGGCACATGCGAGCTTTTTTCGACTTTTTTGTTTCGAACGTTTTTCTTGATATTTTCTTTATTGGCTTGCGCGCGGTAGCGCCGATAATTTGAGGATTTTTTTTCTTTTCGTTTTGTGCACGCGAACTGCAAAGGCGCGCGCTTATTAAGGCAGCGCGAGTAGACTTTGTATACCTTTTACGAGCTCTGAGGTCCGGTAGCGCATGAATCAGGCTGATTAAAATTCATAATTGTCATTGCCAATAAGGTGCAAATAAAAGTAAGACCTTTT
>UELV01091909.1:0-28477 GCA_900490015.1 Megastigmus stigmatizans
TATATATATATATATATATATATATAATATTGAGGCAAGTTTGAAGATATAACACATGATACATATAATTGTACTTAGTTAAGTATTTTTTCTTAATTATTAATTTAAGTATTTAAATTACTTCTTTTTTATTCGTTTGTTTGTTCTAATTGACTTATGGATTGATCATCAAAATAATTATTTATATTTTATTTTATTATTTATAATTATTTACAAAGGAACTAATAGTAAAATGAAAATGCAGTCGAATTACAATCTCGATTAAAATCTTATTTTGGTGACAGTTGACATTTCACTCGCGCAAAAAAAAATTATCCCGCGAAAAGGCTAAAGCTGTAAACTGCAGGCAGGTCGAAGATGTTCACCGGTAGGAAATAATTGTCTGCAGATCGGGCGAGTCATAGACTGCGCGGCTCAAAGGGTCGCCTCCATCCACGCGATTACGCTATTGTCTCTCCCTACTGCAAAGTGTATTATATGATGCACATGTCACGCGCAAATCTCTCTTATTCCGTGTGTATATATATAACATACGATACCCTCGCGGAGTTGGCTAATCCCGCGCGGCGCGTCGTTAACGTTCTCCGCGCTTACCGGCGCTGCACCGGTGATCCTTCATAGCTCGTTTTAAATGTTACAACCGTATCTGGGTTTTGTATTCTTCGAGACCGATTGCATGCGGCGCAATATAACACTTCGTGACTCGTAAATATGCTTATTTTATTGTTGTCTACGGAGCATTTTTTTCTTTTTCATTTAAATTTAGTTTTGACTCTTGTTTACGTTCTGCATATATAGACGATCTAGATAAAAGATTTAGGCTGTGGCCATTTTTTTGTGGATATTGCGTCATTCGCCAAAGGCAGATTATGATTGAGTTGTAAAGTTTTTTTTTTGGGCGGCTCGAATAATTAATCGAGATCACGGAGCGATGCTCGTTTCGTGACTGAAAAGTCTTTCTTGAAAAGTAAAAGGAGTTTTAGCAATGCATTAATTGCCGTTTTATTATTCGCTCGGACACCAGTAATAGCAATGTATTCGTAACAAATATATAGTAATAGATAACGAAATGAAATCGGCACTTACATCACATTTAATTTGGATCAAAATTTAAATTTTCTTTCACGTACTTCGTTCCTTATAATTTGCACAATTCCTTTCCGTATTTATAAATACTATTATTTATATATAATATGTTTCTATCTTCATATAATCATAATTCTTTTCCTTTATCTAAACACGTATACCTAAGTATATTATATTAAAAATGTACAACGTTATTGATATTATACGTTTTTAATATAATATACTAAAATATTAAATAGAGATGAGACATAATTTCTGTATAATGATAATCATAGGACGAGTCTCCTTATACGCCCCTAATTCTATATTGTCATGAAATATTCTGAGAGTCTAAAGAAATGAAAGTTGACTCTTAAGGTAGTTCACTCATATATCGTATGAATAGAGAATTATTAGAGATTTAAAAAAATTGCATGTTTTACATATATTTATTACAGCGCGTGAAATTCCAGAGTAGGTTGAGGACCTTGACATGGAGAAAAAAATCGCAAAAATGGAGTTTAAAACGTCGATTCAAGATTTTTACATTCTGATAAAGCTACCCAAAATGTAGTAATATTATTACTTGAAATTTATCTGTAATTGAGAAAAATATAGGTTTGACAAACTATTTTTATTAGTGTGTATATTAAAAGTTAGAAAAAATTTGGGGGCCCTTTCTAGCGCTCTCAAAACATGAACCGCAAGTATATCAAACCACCAATATAAAAAGACATATTTTTCTACGATTGCATGCAACAATCTTGTCATGAATATTCCAAGCATCATCTGATGAACTTCTTTTATAATTTCACTGAAAAAAGTATATTGCAAATATGAAAAGTGACGTTTCGAAAAGGAGAGGGAGCAGTTCATAGCTGCAGCGGAAGTCTATACAGTTTGCTGTTTTACTCAAATCGCAGCATTTATAAGTAAGTAATGCAATCTCGCGTACCCACGGTACAATTTATCATACTTGTAGCGAGACTTTGACGAGAGGGGGGAAGGGGGGGGGGGAAATTAGCAGATCGATTAGTTCTCTCGCGAAAAATACTCGACTACTTGGAATAATCGATGTAGACTGAGTGAATTCCATTTACTACTTGCAATTTGAGCGTTTTTCTCCAGGTCATTTGTATGCGATTTTTAAATAGTCCAATTGATCTGGAATAATTTTAATTCTATGTCAGGTTCAACAATTGGCGAATAATCTGTGTAGAATGACTATACTGCAATGTACAAAATTTACATTTACCGTGAGTTTATTTTTAAAAAATTCTGTCATATTGCAATTTTTGAGCTTCTTCGTGTATAAAATAGAATATATAATATTATGTATATTATGAAATATTACATCATAATACCGTGCAATATAGCTTATAAGTACATAAGTGTAGTATACAGATAGTACTGTGAAATTTATAGCAGTAAAGATTTAAAAACGAGTTTTATCACCTCTTTCCAAGCACGAGAATTTCATTATTTTATAATTATATTAGGCATTAATGTACAGAATCTTTGAACGAAATATTAATACTAATTAAAATTATCAATTCGAATTATTATTTGAAATTATTGGGTATAAGTAATCTAAGATTCAAGCCCGATGTAACTGTGTATATTCTTGAGTTGTCCTGACTTTCCTACAAGGCAAAACCGCAAGTTTCATCTCTTTTCAATAATTTACAAATGAAACTCATCCCTCGACCATTAGATTTCCATAACATCTTTTCATTTCCTTCGCCTCTTTATTCGTCCTAGAGCAGCCGCAACAGACCTATATAGATGGCTATTGAATATCCAACATTCCGCACACATGTGAAAACGAACTTCGATACACACAGGAATCCAGCCTCATTCAACGAACTCCCTCGGAAAAAAAACCCCCCGGCCATGATGAAAAACCAACTCGGAACGTTCAGAGCGATATATACTCGCGATTCCCCTCACAGTCTCGCTAGAATCACCCGCGCCGCGATATTATCGCCTGCTCCTAGGCACTTGTACACGTATATATATGTACCTGTGTGTACAGGATACAACTGGGTGAATATAACGCATGCGTCGCGAAATAATACCGGAGCAACACGTGCTATATCGAGCGATTCCGCACAGGCGGCTGCGGCTGCGGCGGCGACCCAAGCGCGGCGATCAATTACGCGGGCCTCCGCGGTGAAAGTGCACACGTATATATATATATACTAGAGGGAATCGCGCGAACTCCCGGGATATGCATCAACACACTCACACACACATACACACACATACATATATATATAGTGAATCTATACAAGTTTTATGCTAATGCGCGCGCAGATGAGAGCCCGATTTACCCTATTTTGCATGCTAATCTTTTTTTTTTCTTTTCCTTTGCTCTCTGTATTGCGGGGGCCACGCGCGAGGATATATTCGATATCGGTGCAGATGGAGGGTTTTCGAAAAAGCCGCGGGTTGCTGTATACTGTGCATCTTTTGTTGAGATAAAATTTTGATTTCATTATTCAAGTTGTATCTTTTGATTTTGTTGAGTATCCGATGAAGTGCTTAATTCTGTTAGAAGCGATAGTTGTGTAATTATTTATATTTTGTACAACCATAGTGTATTTAAAATAAAACATTTTTTTTTTATTTTAAGAAACAGTCATTTTTTTTTATTCAACGTATTTAATCTGTCCGCAAATTGTGTAACGGATTCGCTTATAAAATAGAAAATGTTTAATTTATCGCTACGATGAAACTTTCAACTTCTTCCTGCTACAGTCAAAGGCTGCAATGTCAATGAAATACGCGCTCGAAAATTATTTCCAATTGAGACGTCGGCAGTCGTCGCAAAAGACGCCGTTCCGTTGTATAGAGATTCACCTCTGTCTCACCTATCCTCCAAATGCATTTTTGTCCATCAAAGCGATTTCTCGGTATTCTCAGTTGACGCACATCTAATCCCCCGCAGAACAACTTAATAATCTCCTGGAAATAATTGTATCGAATCGACAGTCGTTGTGACAATGTCGACGTTCTAATTCAATAAGGAAATCGAGTAAGCCCAAGTCTGCGCTTGCAATTTAATCATTGTCTTAAGACTTAAAGCGATCGATGCTATAGTAAATCGAGGGATTAATCAACAACAATTTAGAATTAAATTGAAAAAAGTATAAATCGAGGATTCTTTTCTTTTTTTATTGCACTGCAGTATTAGAGTTTTAGTAAAAGTTTATTTTGTGTTTTGAATAGTGGCCATTGCGAAAGGTAAAACATGTTAACACGGTAGTCTTCTAGTGCTCAGCTGAGATACTTTCAAATGTAGCTTACCATAATTTCAAAATTGCAACATTTTTAAATCGTCACGTTACTTCTATGTATGGGATGTACCATTTCAGGTTACATTTAAAATTGGTTTTCGACATTATCGATGCTTCAATTCAAAGTTGTGTAAATTGTTTAAAAGCTACTTGAATTGCAATAATGCTGTGTTAGTTTATTTTTATTTTATATTTTACATATAAGAATCTAATAATTGGTTTCACATTGTCTTTATCTATTAAAAAATGATAAAAATAAACTGTTTTGTTTTTAGAAATCTTACAATAAAAATATGTTTTAAATTAAATTTTTAATTAAATTATCTATTTAAATAATTAGTTACAGAAGGCGTCACAATTGCTGATGAAACTTTTTAAATTCTTACAAAATAAACTACATTTTTTAATATATTAAATAAAGTTTTGTTTAATTCGACACTTTTTTAACAATTTTAACAAATATTGTCCTACCCACATGTTCAGCGAATCATCAACACCACTCACAACTCACCATTCTCATCTTGAAGTTATGCAGTCTCAATCCTGCCAAACTTAATCTATTATCACTCTTAACTTCAAATCACTGAATTATCGTCGAACATGCGCTAAAGTTCCTCAAAACCATGACTCCACGGAACAATAATGGTAACTAAAAAAAAAATAAAAAAAAATCAAGAACCGATAAATAGAAACAAAAAAAAAAGAACTTTGATCGCACGCGAGAGGAAATCCAAGAAAGAAGCAAGATCGCGTGAAGTACGGGTAGGAACTGAATCACTTCGAACTTGTTAGGAGAATGTCGTGATGAGCGTCGGCTTGGCAAGTCCTCGCTCCTCGCTCATAGTGTCTTTCCCTTTTCTTGCCCACCACGCGCAGCCAACCACTCGAGGATCTCCGAAGGTCCTTCCTTTTTCTGCAGGACCGCGACGCCTGCGTTCCCCACACTAGTATATTACGCGCTTTCGGTTTTTCGCGGCTAGAAACTAGATCGATTTCGTTGTTACCGAGTTGTTTTGCGAATTGCGTACTTTTTTTCGGTTCCTTGGCCTGAAAATGATTAATAAGAAATTAAATTACTGATTATTGCGGGCTTCTTGATTGTACCGCTTTCGTATAGAAATTTTTTTTTTTTTGAAGGGGTTTGAAGTATAGTCTATTGCACAATTTTTTTTTCCTAGAAAGATTGCAGAGCCAGATTATGTTTATAGTGAAAACAATTTAATAACATATTTATATAGACACTTGGGAAAGAGAAAATTTGTATCCTCATAGCGACAGCAATGCTTCTTATGTTTTAGAGGTAGAACAAATTCCTTCCCTACTACTTATAGAATAACTGAAAATGCATTAAAAATATTTCACAGTACGATTTCGATTTCACGTAAAGTTTGAAATAACATTCTGAATAAATTTGAAAATTTTAATATAAATAGTTAATTGTTATACTATCCTATTAAATTACGAATTCAGATACATTTTCGCGTAGTTGCTTGAATTTAAAATTTAAATGAAAAATGAAATTCGATTTGAAGACGGTTTATAAGATCCGCAACGAGCGTAAAAATAATTCGTTTACTTCATCAAACTTTCGCAAAGCTTTTCATAATAATAATTAAAATGAAAAAACTATTTGATTAATGCGCATTGTAAAACCACACCAAGTAATGCTTACGTAAGTATCACTTCGTATTGCAATATACTATCAAAGTTTACAGAATACAATATTCAATATTCAGTCATGAAATGAGCTGGACTTCATCTAGATATCATTTTTATTTGCATCAACATATTATTATTATTATGCGTTAATAGATAAGTAAGTGGAAAATATATTTCTGAACATTAAATTTCATATTTTAACTGTTATACTGCTACATATTCAAATAGAACAATGCAAATGATAGCTTAACAAATAGTATATGTAGTCGTTAGAATGTTCCAGCACCATATAAGAACGAATATAATAGCAACAACATATATTGACAGAACGTTGTAAAACAATGTTGTAGTTGTAGAAGTGTCACAATGATCCTTTTGCAATCGAAGCGGACGTATTTGCACTCTAGCAACATTCCCACGTCTCTGAAACTTGAATATTATAGTATTATAACAAGACTTGGATTGTAAAATGAAATATTGCATTTAATACTATTTTAATATAAATTTTTGGACTAAATTTCCGTATTTATAAAATTATGCTATTGCTTGAGAAATTACACTTTATATTATGAATGTAGAATTTCTTTGTGTAAAAAGGTATTTTTTAGAGGTGGAATAATAATATGCATAGAAAAATCATTTTATTTTACTTTACTTCGATTCTAAAGTAATGATGTTGATATATTATTAAATACTGTATTATATCATACGAGTACAATCTTCTTTAACATAACGTTTTTTTTTTAAACTAATTTTATTTATACCACCAAACTCAATGCATACAGAAATTTGATTTTATTAAAGATTCAAAAATAAATTCTATACTTATTGTTTTGAAGAAAATAGCGATGTCAAAAATTCAAAATTATGCGAAAGGAAAGATATCACCTTTGTACACGTGTGACCTTTTCACATTTATAACCAAAATTTATTTGGTTTAAATCGAAAGAAATGTCAAGAAAAATCGAACCCGGATCACCGAGACCTTCAATATTAACCACAAAGAGGTTTACTTTCTTTGTGCGGCAATGGGTAATGCATTTCCGCGCAGTCCTTCGTAAACGAAAAATTCAAGACGTGAATCAAGGATGAAGAATCTACTTTCTATTTCACTGGAGTTTCAGGATTACTGGGGTGAATTAATTGCAACCGATTGCACGCACGAAGATACCTTTCAACTTTTCAGTCATATTGTGAACTAATATTACGTATATGTATCTTCCAGACTTTTATATAATAAACGCAATGATGAAAATTTATTAGTAAATAACGTAATGAATATAATGTTTTAATTAAACATATTACTAAAGTTCATGTTTTTATTATTCAAGTTTGAGTTTTTGTTGAACAGTTAAGCTGCATAGAACAGTATAGAGTATATTATTGAGAGTAATAATGTGGAAAGTGATTTCAGATCGGTTATCATTACGTCATCTGGAAAATTGTGTTGTCGATATATTGCATTATCTTGTAATAAGATCGAAAGTAGTTTTTCTTTAGTTTGTCAGTGTTAAAATTCAATTAAATTTTCAAATAACAAATTCTTGTCGCTGATGGAGATTTCAGATTGTAGTTAATTAAAATTGAGATAATTAAGTGTCAGAATATAATAAAAAATATATAAATTCTAAATTAGCCCGCTAAGGTTGAGGGTATGAAATCATTGAAAAATTGTTCCAAAACACGTGTAAAAATTATTTTTCGTTAAAACTACTTGAAAAATTTTTTTTCTTATTTTCATCTTTTTTGTGGTTTATGTTGGGCCTATGATTATTACTATTAGCCTAAACAGAGAAATGATTCACTTTGATCCGATTCACATATATATATTTAGTTTATCAAATTTCGATTACTATGCAAAAATTCTAAAAAACTGAAAAATGTAAGTGTGGTGTGAATAACATGCGTATTGTAGTGAACGCGTTAGTGATAGCTGATATTCGATTCATACTATAATACGAGGCTTAATTGAAATTATAATTATCTATATGTTTAAGGAACTTTTACCGATTACCACAAATGGTGAATGAAGGTTTCACAGCTGGACTGCTCTTTATTGGATCAAATAACATTTCCGTTAAAAATTTTCAGTTTCTGTAATCTCAGATTTCGTACTTAGCTGACCTTCGCCGTAATTGAGAGTGTACAAAAATTTTCACATAGTGTATTGACATTTCTTGGCGTATCGTTATAATGTCACGTCTAAATTTGTGACATCTCGTGCATGCTTCATTCATATAAAGCGAGTTCAAGTTATAGTATGTACCTACGTAATAAGAAGAATGTATGCAAATACAGAATTACGTCGAACCGATAAGTTCGACTTTTCTTTTGAGGTACAGAAAAGAAGCAAAAGGCAAAACCAGTCGTATAATGAACGCATGAAATAACATATAGGTCTTACCCTGTAACTGTGATACATATGCTTATGACGAATATGTACAATTCTACTATCGAAGGTTAACGACTTTCGAAAAAAGCATTCTTTTATTGAGATGTTTCGATTTTCTTTATTTTTCGATTGGTAGGTAATTAATTTTCTTCTATTTTTTATTGAAATACATGTATTTAAGAGATAGTGCAAAATTAAAGCGCATGATGTATATACTTGTATTTTTCATTAATTATACTAGTTTTAAGTAAAGAGTGGAAGAAAAAGTAAGTTTCTAATTGGTTTGAAATAATCATAGTCAGCTATTTACAAAAAGACAATTACAAAATTATACATGGATATAATATATTTTCGAAAATAATAAGTTTTTCAATGTGATGCGAGAAAGATAACGTGATATCTGTAACCGTAAACAATTAAAGGATCAAAGGGAGAACTTGAGAGTTTCCAGGTCATTTTTATCAATTCCAAGTGTAACATTTAATTTTAATAATTTATTTAAGTGTAATTTTTTGAGTTTTATAATTAATTCAAGTATATATATAATTTTAAATAGGGTCTCGGGATAAGCAAAGCGCATGTTAATATTAATCAGAAAATCTATTAACTTGGTAAACATTTGGTATAGAACACGAGTTATCCTAAATTTTCGCTAACGTATGTAGCGCACGAAGCCATATACCGATTTACATTTGAGAAGTGCATCGATCGATGAGGTTGCTGGAGCAGTCCCATTTCTCTTACTTGGGCAGCTGCTGTAGCAGCTCGTATATTTCAGATACACGGATATAATCGTATCCCCCTCTTGTCGGTGGATGAGGGATGCTTATTTTTTCTAAAAAGGGGTGGGTTTTTCAGGAAAGCCTGGCACGCTCCCCGTACCCCTCCACTTTATTGGTATAGAAGACCGGGTGTGGGATGTGTTGTAGGGGAGGGACCGGTTCGGCTGCAGCGTCATTTTCCCATTGCCGATTCAGTAAACTGCAGGTATCAATAGGGAGGATATTGGGCGAAGGAGAATTTTCAACTCTGAGAGTCAGCTGTTACCTTTCGGGGACTCCGGAGAGAAGCTGCAGTACTCCTGCAGTTTAGTCTAGTCCTTTGGAGAGGTATAGAGAGAAAGAGAGAGAACATAGAGTAAGTGTGAAAATTTTTAATTTATTTGAACTAGAGTGTTTTCTTGATGAATATTTGGTTCTGCCTGTATATGTGCGTCGTAAATAGTGGATGGATATAATTGGGGAGATAAATTAGTCTTAAACCGGACTATTATGAGGATAAATATTAAAAAATTCGTGTGAAATTCTGAAATAAATTTAACAGTTCCGGTAATATTGTTAATTTGCAGCTATACTTGATCAAACATTTATTGAAAATTTGATCTTTAAAACCTTCTGCGCATAAGCCCGAGTTAAAGTTCAAACAGGATTGTTATTATATATGCAAGAAGGAACGCGTTAACTCATCCACGCATTTTTTATTACAATTTTTTCATTTGAAGAACTGTATAGAACAGTGCTGTATAGATACAAATGTCTACTTCTATATGCTTTTATGATATTTTAATGCAGTAAAGTCGTATTTTATTCATTAAAGTTTTAAATTGTATTACTTTATAATCGTATTCGAATTGATTAATGTATACGCCCTACTGAAAAATCTCATGCCAAAATCTCACGTAATTATTTTTTTGCTTTTTTTCACGTTTTAAACCATTGTTAGTCGATTAATGATTATTTTTGAAAAATTCGAACTAAGAAAATTTGAGAAAAATTTTTATTCCTTTTTTCAAAAATTTCTTTTCAAAAAGTTCGAATTTTTCAGAAATAGTCATTAATCGACTATACGACTAGTTCAAAACTTGCAAAAAAGCAAAAAAAGAATTACATGAGATTTTGGCATGAGATCTTAAGTGAGATTTTTCAGTAGGGAGTTCAAAGAAATTAAGCAAGAAGTTATCAACAAATAAATTTATTCTCTAATTTATTATATTATACCCTTTACTTACGTCTTATAATCACACAAACGAAACCTTTTTACTGCCATATCCTTTCCTAAATCTAACTTTAAATATCAAGGCAAAGTACTGCAGTAGTTTTTCTATTAAAGTGTAAAACTGTAGACTAAACTACCTAGCACTGAAGTAGTCTATTGTTTTTCTCGCTAGAAAAGATCAAGTAGGTACCTCTATATAGTTCATTCTTAAAATTCGGTGTACAAAACTGAAAAGGTTTTCTTTTGTTTTATATCTTGAATAGCATATACATATATATATTTATATGTATATAGTTAAGCTCGTGCAGATTGTATGATTATATCTCTTTAGGGCGGTGACAGAACGCTCAAGTGCGCCTTAGTTATAGCGTAGGCCGCGCGATGTCGCTGCGATAGTTTTCGGGGTTTTCGGGCAATTATGGACCATCGGCTTTAGCTTTAGCGCGGTGGTGGTGTTGATCATCCGGAGAACGTTTTTTCTTAGTACTTGCGGATGTCCGTGGATTTTGCAAATGAAATAGTACAAGTACGGGCTATCGGTCGCTGTCTGACAATGGATACGGTGCTCGTTCGTTTGTTAGTCGCGTGCGATTAACCCGGCGAATCTTTGCGTAAACATCGTATACAAAGTTCGTTGCCGAAAATTAATTTTTGAGCACTGCACCTTGTATTTTTCCCATCCATGCTCAGCAGTGAGTACAGGACAGGCTCAGCTCCGGGTAAATTGTGCGTGCTGGCTGAGAAATGGCGAGCAGCATTTCCATGGATTTAATGAGACTTTCGGATTGTCACGATCATTTTTTTACCGCTATGATACCCGCGTTTATATGTGATTCATAGGTGTAAGTCAATTTTCAATGTCGTCACGAAAAATCAAAGGAACCGTCTAAAAGAAAATTTTTATTCTAACCTCAACCGTTCAGAGCCCTTATTGTTAAAGGTTTGATATTATTTATATATTGTTTCAGATGTTAAAAAATGATAGCAGATAAAATGTAAAAAGTTATTTTGTGATAGATTTAGCTCCTAAAAGTTTTTTATTTACTCTGGAAAGTTGTTGTTTATATATGTATATTATCCATTTTTGTATTATTTGAATACAACTTTGAAGTTTGCATCGTTGGAATGCAACGAAAAAAATTTAATTTATTACTTATCTGCCATTTAACTTGAATTCACTTTTGCTTTTTCTTAACAGTTCTTTATGTACGACAAATAACAATTATTTAATTAGTTGTTAATCAAATATGTCAATAAATAGACTAATTTAAAATTTTTTTTGTTGCATTCCAACGATGCAAACTTAGCACTATATTTCAATTTTAATTTAGAAATACTTTTGATATTGTTTTTTAATCCTTATCTGTAATAATTTCTTAAATATTTCATTGTTGTAGACTGATAGAAATTATGTCATCAGAAAATGCACAAATATTGGATAAATCTACTTATATGCACGAAGAATACGCACTCCTACAAGACTTAGAGGTATGTTGCATATATCTACTACAAATATTTCATTATAATGATAATAATTACTAAATATATAAATTGTAGGAATATCAACAAGATATTTTAGGAGGACTATCAGTATTGGTAAATGATAATAATATAGTTAATCCAGGAGTACAACAATTAGTACTTAATGATTCATTACTTAACACATTGACTGCCGTAACGTTGCCAGATGGAAACCAAGCTTTTATCACACAAAATGTCAATGCAGGTAATAATTTTACTGTTTTTTTAGTTATGCGTTTTAATCTGATTTAATAGTCCAATTTTAATTAATTTCTACAGAAATAAATTTTTCTTTTATTAAAAAATAATAGTAAATACTGATAATTTAAAAGTGATTTCTAATATAAAAGAATTTTATTATTTGGGTTTTAGAAGCAGAGAAGGAAGAAACCACCTTGAGGATTGAAAATGGTGCAATATTTTTAAGAGATATTACCGAGCTTACTAATGGAAAAACTGTACAACTTCAGTTGGAACCAGTAGATCTAGAATTTCCGAAGAATGAGAACACGGTATTAATTGATGGAGAAAATATATATCCTCAATTACAAGTCATAAATGGAGTAGTATATTTAGTAACCAATCAGACTGGAGAGTGCCAAGATGTATGGGAGGGCTCAGATGATGAACCAAAGACAGACATAATATTTTCCGCAGATAATCAAATTGAAGAAGAGAAGCCTAAAAATAAGCACGAATGTCCTAGAGATGATTGCACCAAAGTATACACAACCCTTCATCATTTAAAGGTAAAACTTTCGCTATTTCTTTACTTCTATACTTACATTTTATAGTGTATTTTAGTACAATATTTTGTATAATTTCAATTCAGGTTCATGAGCGTACTCATACTGGTCAAAGACCATACAAATGCACACATCCAAAGTGTAAAAAGAGTTTTTCTACCAGTTATAGTCTTAAAGCACATCTACGTATCCATACTGGAGAGAAGCCATATAAGTGCACAATGGATGTATGTGATAAAAGTTTCAAAACTTCGGGTGATCTTTTAAAGCATGTTAGGACTCATACAGGTGAAAGACCTTTTGTCTGTCCCTTCGAAGGCTGTGGTAGATCATTTACTACAAGTAATATTAGAAAGGTAAATTTTTATAATTATTATATTCAATTAATTTATATTATTTGTAGAATATAACTATACTATACTATTGAGAGAGTATTAAGCTTTATCAAAACTTATCTATTTAGTAGCACTGTATCACTTATTATATAAGTTACCATGCTAGGAATCATAATGTGTTAGTAACAGTTAGCTTTATGGTAACTATTGTTCATTGCTATCAAATGTTACAGTTAATTGAAGTAAATTCTAGCATCCTTGTAATAAGGACACATCAATTTATTTAAAGTTTAAAACAAATTTTTAATTTACCTTATTTTATGAATCTATAACACATCTGTAATTTCAAATTCATTTTATACTATTAGCGTTTTCGCTATAGACATTCAAAAAAAGTAAAACTAAACCACAATATTTAGAGTTATTTAATTTCAAATCAAAATACATTTCGTTTTTCTAGGTACATATAAGGACACATACAGGGGAACGGCCTTTTAAATGTCCGCAACCAAAGTGTGGTAAGGCCTTTGCTAGTTCAACGAACTACAAAAATCATATACGTATTCACTCTGGAGAAAAACCGTACGTTTGCTCGATAAAAAACTGCGGTCGACGGTTCACAGAGTACTCTAGTCTTTATAAGCATCACATAGTTCATACGCAAGAGAAACCTTATGAATGTGAAATTTGTCAGAGACAGTACCGACAGCATAGTACACTCATTATGCATAAGAAATCTACTCATTCGATAATCGACAACGACCACGATAGTGTACTTGATGTTTTATTAGAAAATTCAGTTGACATGATGGATCAGGCTAATGTAAGTCTTCAAATTCAAATATTTATTATTCATATGTAACATCCATACCATGGAAATTCTGGTTTCTCTTTTATCGTAGTAGTACTCAAATATATACTCATAACATAGTAGTATGAAAAAATATATGTATATGCACATATTGATTTATTGTAGGAACTTGCTATGGCAAAAAATATACAGCTGCAAAGCCCCCAATTGACTGTCGAAGATGAAACGCAAATTTTATTGGTCGAAGATCCAAGTCAATTAATCGAATTTCAGGTATAACTTGTTAATATACAGTGTTATTTTTAAATTTTAATACATATTTGATTTTAATGTGTTTTTATTTTCTTTTTAGGCAATGGAAAGTCTTAACGATGAGTCTGAAGATAATCCTATAGATGATATTGCATTAGAAGAATTAAACAAATATGGTGATGTTGAATTCAGATGGAATTAATAGATGTTACCTATGTATTCCATGAATCTCAAATTGAGCTTTAAAAAAAATTCATGAAAACTTTTCGGTTTAATGAACTTTTTTTACAAGTTTTCTTAGCTAGCAAAATGAAAGTAAAACAAAGTTAAAATTTTGTTAATATTAATTGATTGACTAGTATGTATATTTCACTTTAAACAATTAAGTCAATTCTTGAGTCTTCTATGTACGATAAATTTTTGTAAGTTAAATTAATCTATTTTTAAATATATTACTTATGACTCTTTAAAAAAGAATTAATATTGTTCAACGATATCAATATTCCCCACTGAATTCTTACCATTACTTTTTTATTTTATACCTTTTTATTTACAAATTTATATTTTTAATATTTATATAATATTCCCAAAATCTATTTTTTCTTCAATTATTTTCACTTATATAAGCAGATATCTTACTACTTGATTTATTTTAAATATTTCTTGTTTCAAATAATATTAGCTAATTGCCTTTAGTATTGTAAAAAAAACGTAAGAAGCAAGAAGATAAGGTAGAAATCTGTATTGGCGTAATAATGATTAAATACTTTCAAGAACTAGATAAAACTCTCAGTACTCAAACAATAGGTATACTTGGGGAAAACCGCATAGCAGATCAATCAATGAAGAATTTCTGAAATGGGAAAATAGTGTTACTAATAAAATTATTTTAAGCGATAACTTTTAGAATCAATAAATTGAATCAATAAATAAATTTCTTTCAATGGAGAGTGACGTACGTACACGAGCGTTCCTTTACTGAAACGATTTCAACAGTCACTTTTGTACTTCAAATTAGCAATAGTATCGTCGAACGATGATAACACCATTCGCAAACTTATTGGGCAGTGTTAATGTCCAGAAATAAATTCCTCTGCTCGAAGAAAAATGTGGAGTAACGTATATTCACTTTACCGATATCCGTATGAGGTATTTCATGTTGAACGCAATGTAAAAAGATCTGTATTCTATTTCATGCAATCATTATTTTACGAAGCCAATTAGATAAAGTTACAATTAAAATTTAATAAAAACATGATTACAGAATTTGTTATAATTACATTGATAAAATTATTTACAGTATTATAGGCATTGCTTTACCCGCAGATAATTATGTGAAACCTTACCATTCACAAGAAAATTTACAGCGAGTTTAAAATTAGCATAACAAGAAAAGTGATTGTAACAACACTAGATGGAATAATAGGTGTATAATTTATTTTAACAAGAACTAAATTCCTTCGGTGTAATAGGAAAAAAGTTACACTTTCACATTGGGCGTAATTTACATTTTCAAAATTACTTTTGACGACTAGACCGTAAAATCCACACAAAAATCATCAGAACATAGTCAATGCGAGCTCGTTATCTTTTTCTCCCTTCAAAATTAGCGTAACGCACATACAAGAAAATTCGCCGAGCGATTCAACGAATTCCCATCGATTTAGAAATTTTCATCGTCCCGGAATAAACATTGCGGAGAAAAATGTTCTGTATACACACAGCTGTGTTCATCGTCGTCGTCGGAGAGCCATGCTTAATCGATTTGCATCATAATTCACGGTCGTAGGCCAAATGCCACGCGCTTGTGCGTTTCCTCATCGATGTCTCGAATAAGAACAAAAAGAAAGAAAAGAAGAGGAATTATAGAGCCGCGTAATATATAGTCGAGGCTCGAGCTGCTGCCGCGTGTGTTTGCCGAGATACACGTCACGCGTCTAGCGATCCGATTTAGTTAGTTTGTATGTTTTTCGTCGCCGCGCGGTTTCTCTTACAATTCACACATTTGCGAGCAACGGCTACGATGAGTCCTTTTTCTTTTTTTCAAGATAATTGCCAGCTGAGCTCTCGGGAGACGCGGCCAATTCGCTCTCTTGTGGATTCGTCGATAGCTTATCTCGGCGTTTCGTTCCTTTTTTTGGGGCGGGGGGTTCAAACGTTGCATGGAAATTATTGGGATATATAACGTATTACATCATCTTCCGCGACGGCAGATTATTGTTAATCTTGATTAAAATTTCACACTTGAGACACGATTTTTATTATTTCATATATTGTGCTTGATTGCAGCTTTGTATAAGCTTTTCGAATTGGTTCAATACACTCGAAAAATAAAAAGAATGTATAGCGGCTCGAAAATTTTCGTTCAATATAGCTTAATGCGGCATCGTTAATTTGATCTTATATTGGCTAAGACGTTAGTCAACGGATTATATATACAAGTGTGAATAGATATATAAAAAAATCGAACAGATTGTTGGATCGGTTTAAACCAAAGCTTATAGGTTCTGGCAAGAAAAAATTATCATGTAATTATCTTAAATATTCCAATGCATTGAAATAAAATTTGAAGTAAAAAAGACATATCTATTTTCCATGTGCCAATGTTATATGGGCATTTATATATTATTAACGTAATGATTAGATACTAAATGGGCATATAGTTATTATTTATATATTTTTAATCTACTTATTTAGTAGAAAATTGTTTAAGATATTTTTATTTCATTTAATATGTAATTTATTTTTAAGGTTTTAACTAGCAAGAAAATTAAATTTTAATTGAATTAAAATACAGAAATAACATTAACTTTTATTTAATTGATAATTAATTGGCAATTCTACAGAAATTACATCGTGAAAGGGAACATTTGAGTTAAAATTTAAAATATTTGAATATTAAATGTTAAGTATATTAATTTTAAAAATTCTATTCGTAATCAGAGGATGTAATGAGATAGGATTTTTTTCGTTTTGATCCACATCCTCTTGCAAGAGATGGTAATTATCGTTGTACCGATTTTTGCTGTCGATGGTGAGCGATATAACGCGAACACTTGAATGAGCCGATTCACTGCCAACATATACAACATTTTCATATTCGTGCGATTATAAAGACCATCGAAGTATCCTAAAAGCATATGTTTAAGACTCAACTATTAGCTCCGAATAGATTTGATTTGGTACAAGTAGAAACCTATTGTTCTATGTCACATATGCAAATACTTTTTCTACTTCAGAGTACAAGGCAACTTTTACCTGAGAATGCGTGCAGCGGTTTAGCTCCCTGTCTGTTCGAAATCCGTGGCAATTGCAGTCAGTCACTCTTCTTTCTCTTTGGACACTGCCCCAATTGAAAATATTCAATAGTGGACTTCTAGGAACGAAGTCGTGAAAATTTTTGAACGATCAAAAAATTGAAGAATACCCCAGCATACCAATTTATTTATGTGCATCTATTGACTTTAAGTATCCGCAAAGGGAAGTCGTAAACTTTCTTCTGCGCCCACTTCAAAACCGTTAACATTGAATGTATAACTAAACCAGAAATCGAGCAATAAAATGTGCGCCTTTTTTACGCGGCGCGTGAATCGTTTTACTCGGTTTGTCTGATACGCGTAAACCGCAAGAGGAGATCATGCTTTGAATGCGATTCTTGACGTCCTATGTCATAATAAGGAAATAGTTCAACCGATCTAGATACGTTTGTATACGTAAAAAGGTAAACCGCGTCGGAAATTTTATTTTTTCCTCGTGAAAATTCCAGGTACTCTGCAGCTATACGTTAATTTGAGAAATGGTTTTATGATTATTTTAAAGTATACCTTTCATTGTTGTAAAAAGCAATAAACTTGATTATTTAGCTGTTTTAGCGATAATCGTAAATGATAAATTTGTGAGAAGCTGTCGAATAAATTTTTTTAAGATATACTAAAATTTGTGTAGTTTCGACGATAAAAATGAAAATCGGTGGTTCATCAATCTGCTGATTTTATATTCATAATGCGGTTTCAATTCAAAGCGCTATATTTACATTTATTCGAGATACAGCACTTGACCTGGGATATCGGTATATATCAAGAAATTTCTATGTGCGTATACAATAAAAGCTGTTACAAATTAGTTTCAAACATTAATGAAGATTATATAGAAGTTGAAATTATATCTTATCGAATTATTCTTTGTTAACTTAAGTAATTTTCATTATTTGTTCCACAGTTTCAATTTAAAAGAAATACCCATAAAGATTTATAATAAACATAATTCATTTTTTCAATTACCTATAATTACATTATATCTAAGAAATTTATAGAGACTTGGTAAAAATTATTTGGAAAAAGATTGATTGATTATAAGCTACAAAACATAAATTCTTTTATCAATGTAGCATTTCAATTGAAATAATGACTATCGCAAAAGTTTCGACATTTCTTATTACTATTAATCAAGCAAAGAATTTCTGCATCAATCTTTTACCTTTATACCGATGCAAAAGCTCAATTTATTCACCCCCCTCGTTAAGAAGATCCCTGCATTATATCCAAAACTCATGGAAAAGAAACGAGAAAATACTGCTTACATTCAATGGTCAAATTAGACGGAAGTAAGTCAACTCTCCCAAGTGGCTTCATCGGATCTAACGAAAGTGGCATATCAAATTATACGAACTATTTCAATTATTCGCTCTACTTATATCTTTTGTTCAGCTGCACACACGTACACTTGACCCCAAGTCATTGTCCGAAGCAAGCCGCCAATGAGTTTTTTCCATGCGCAATGCGAGTCTTGTGAAGGTATTCGCGCTCACGCACTAATCGTCGTGCGGCGCAGCGGCAGTATATAGATGCGCAGTGAAACGTAACGAGAGCGTCTGGATTCTGTGCGCGCAGCGACAAAGACCGGAGCCAGGGTCTTGGCCTTCTCGCTCGTTTCGCGCACCTCTCCGCCTCTTGTGCACCTACATATATATATATATGCAATCTTCCTGAATATACTTGCGCTCTGCTCCCACCCCGACATACAGGAAACCACTTGGCGAGCTCCTATCGCGCAAAAATTCGACGGTGTCCGAAACGGTAGTCGCGCGCGATTTGCCTATCTGTGCTGCTGCTGCTGCAGCTGCTGCAGGCCGACTCTGCACACTCACCGAATTTGGCTTTTCGCTCTCACGTATCCATCGAGAGTTTCTGCAGTTTTTTACTTCCGCATTTTTATTAACCTTTTTCCCGAGTAAGTCCGAAATAAAAGTGCTGCGATTAAAATATAATCTAGTTTAAATATGAATCGGTATGTTGTAAAAGGGAATATCGTTTGTTAATAAGAATATCGAGTAATTTTTTTGTCGACCTTATAATTGCGTTTATCAATTAATATTCGTACAGGAGACTATTTTAACAACTTTGCACTTTGATTTTCGTGTATATACCATAAAATAAAAACAGTTAATTTCCAGATTTCTATATAGAATGTTAATTTATTTATTTCCAATCTGCGAACAAAAAAAAACTTTTTAACAATAGAACTAACAGTATTAATCGACTGCATATATCCACAAAGATTTTCTTGGATAATATCGGAGCGCGTGCCTTTGCGGCCGGTTAATATGTGTTACGGATCGTCCGGAGGCTTGGCGCCTCCCTTGGTATTTCACAAAAGCTCCTGCACGGATTGCCCCCGGTGTTCCTGGATTCCCAGGGAGTCTGCAGCGATCGTAACAACGATCGGACCGCGCTTCCATCGCCGATGAACTACGATTACACGGTAATGAAAGATTTTTATATCTTTGCGGCCTACCGTGTAATCCTTGATACTGATCCTGTATTTGCTCCGGTTACTTCATTTTTTAAAAGGGATTTTTTCGTTTTCGCTCGCTTTGACGTTTAACACACACACACACACACATATATATATATATCAAAGTTCATGCATTATCGGTGCCAATGACGTGATTCCAATAGAAAGACGGATGTAATACACGAAAGATGTAAATAAGTCAAGTGTTTATCGAGAACCTTGATTCTATATTTGAAAGACACGATCATGTATCCGATATAATTAATTACTCATGTAATATAAAAAATTTATTTAATAAAAAACGATAACGTACATTATTCACCACGAAAACAAATAAAATCAATTACAATTACTTCAGCATTAAATAATTAAAGGTGGTGAGCTAAGCAATTATCGCAGTTATCAAATCGTGAAATACAGAGACGGTTCGATTATCGCATATATATTCACTGATGTCCTTAACAGCTGATCTGTGTGCGCGTTCGTGTGGTGATTCGGTAGAACAGTTGTTTACTTGTCAAAAAGAAAAAGAAAAGGCAGCGTTATAATCGCGAAAGGCTGCGACGAGATTGCAGGGATCGGAGTGCGACGAGATATAGGTACCCCCTATTAAGCGTTCGTTAGACGGCTTGAAAATCTGGCGCCGATCGCGACTATCCGATAAGCCGCAGGAGAGATAAGAGGCGAGAGAGGCTGATCATTCGCAGAAAGAATATATATATATGGCTGGTGAGGAGTTTCGTTGAAAAATTATTAATATTATTATGTGTATCAGAAATTCTTTTTAGTCTTGCATTAATGCAAATTGATGCTCGTTGTTTCTTTGAATATTGTTTTTGTTTTATTGGGTATCGGTAGTTTCCGGGAAATCCTCTTTTTTAAGGTCTTATCTTTGTAAATAATCGGCCTACTTACTTTAAATTGGTATCTATAATTTAACCTCTCGAAAAGGTTAGATTAAATAAGTTTATCGGATACTTGCGATATTAAACTAGTTTTCTGATTGATTATATTATATATCGTGATTATTGCTCTATTAAGGGTCTTTCAGACAAAAGTACGTCGTTCGAATCATAGCCCTTCAAAAAAAAAAATACTATTCACAAAATCCTTTTTTCTGCTTTTGTTTCGAAGCCAAGGAGACTTAAAATTTACACTTTGTCAGTTGAAATCGAGAGCAAATCCTTTTCAAATTTTTATTCAATATACGTCCCGTCGCAACCGATCGTCACCCTAAAACTCGCAAGAGCTGAGAAGTTAATCGTCGAAACCCTATATACACATATATACACCTACAATATGTATAACGATTACGAGCTTATCTCGATAGCGCGTAAGCGCGTATAAAGGGAGATAAGCCGCGGCCGGGCGTTTGATATCAAAGCGCTCCTTGATTTCTCGATACGTGGGTGCATCTTATCGCAAGAGAGAGAGAGAGAGAGAGAGCCGAGGTCTTTCTCTCGCCTCTTCCAGAAGCGCTCGGCTGCTCTGCTTTTAACTGGATCGACGCCTTCTTGCCTTTTTCTTTGTCGCGCGATCTTTAAGTGCATTTATGCGATGTGCTTGCTTACGTAGGTGATGTTCATGACCAATGATGCTTTTTGAACGTATTATAGCGTTGTTATGGCACTTATTGAATTTTATATTTGAATTTCTTCTTTTTCTTCAAAAAAAGAATCATTTATGGATGAGATAATGTTTGCATACAAGGTAGTCCAACATTTATTACAGCAGTGGCGGACTGTGTTACTTTTTTTTTGATTCGAGAAACTTTCCCGAGTGAATACTTCAGCTGTGACTACTTCCACTGAATATACATAATTTGATACGCTGAATATTATCCAAATCGGTTACTAAAAGGTATACCAAAACAGCTAAAAGAACGAAGAGCTCGTGAAATCGCAGCTTGTGCCGAGTCAAGGAGATATATCTCCACATAGAAACGGCGAGCGCACACCGCAAACTTGCGCACCCGTATTTCTCAGCTGTGGTCTCGTGGTCTGCTTGACAAACAATTAGGTAAATTAGTGTAAATGAGTCTAATGGGGCCACCGACGCGCTCTGACCATACGCCGCTCCAACTTCTTCTCGTTTCGCTCACCGATACGTATATCGCCCTATTAAACAAAGTCTCGCTCGATCCCTCGTGCTTTTCTTCAACTCTTCCGCTCGTTTTTTATCTTTCGAGTTCGCTTCTCCTTCTTGCTAAAGTGGATGTATACACTGGACGTGTGCGCACGTTAAACGAAATGGATTTAATCACGACTTTGATGTAATTTGTTTGAGGTTTTTTTTAGACTCTTTACGGGTGCGCTGGACTTCTGAAATTAACGCGACTTTTATTTTGGGGATCGTATACACGATTTATATAGCTGTTCGTTGATTTACACCGTGATTTAAAGCTCGACTAAGTACAATGTAATTGTATGTCTTAGTTCTGTAGATATATAGAAATTCTTTGATTGAGTAATGTCGTTGTTACGAGCTTTGCTATACAGTTGTGTTGATTGTGCAAAGGTACAGATATTTTAATTATAATATTGAGACACTCGAGTGACCAATTAATAACCAGTATGGGCCAGATCTCATTACGGAAGACTCGATCCTTAGATTCGAGGTTGCATGAAACTTCTTTATCATTTCATTACTCAATGACATTTGATGCAATGCGCGTAACAATGTTGCATACCAAAAAAATGACCGGAGTTTATTAATATAATTATAGAAAAAACTCTTTGAAAAAAAGATTACAAGTATTTGTCGACTAATTCGTGCTGATTGTAAATTAGCAAGCATATGCAAAGTAACAGAGTCAATATCAAAAAGTTGGAAACAAGGAAGTACGAAGATCTTGTGAAAATTAAATTAGATTATTATCACATATTTTTCTTATTTCCAATCGCACGTCACTTCCAGAAAATTTAAAACTAAAATTTGTTTCTTTTTTTTCGTATTTGAATTAAAGTGTGATAAAATTTTTCAATGGAAGAATTTTTATAGAATTTATGAATTTTAGAACTCGATTCGAATAGTTCTTTATTATAACCGAATAAAAACAAAGTGATAGATAGACTAAATAGTTTTTAAATAGTTGTAATTGGAATTTTTTGGAATTTAATAAGGAAATAAGTGGGATTTTGTAGAGGTATTTTCTTTTTTACTTTTATCAGCAAACTGTTTGAATCTTTTTAATTATTTATGCTTAACCTTGACATAATCACAAAACAATAATTTGTAGGTACTCAAATTTTTATAAATATTCTATTATATCTGTAAGTTTTGAGTATTATTGTTAAAAATAAACTCTGATATTATCATTCCTAAAGTGCTGCTTTCTTTATTTATACGAACAAATAAAGAATCAGAAAAACTATTTATAAATTATCGCGTGAAAGCTAAAGTTACGTTGAACTTACAAAGATGAATATGAGACTGTTTCATATCAACATTCTTTCTATAAAAGTTTTGCGCATAGCTTGCAACGGTTTATAAAACTTATAAAAGTATCATATATATAAGATATCTTAAATTGGAAGTAATTCTGCACGCTCAGACAAAAACTCGGGTCTATATGAGAAAAATACGAGCCTATTATTTACGCACACGAGATACGAGTAAGCACAACAAAAGATGCGATTACATAGCGAGCCCGCGTACCAGTTATACGTTAATAGTTGCTGACAAATTAAGCGGCTGAGAGTTACAGATTCAAGATCAAGTACAAGCATTTTTTATTTCTTTCTAAGCGAGACATTCTCCTGTTGTAAATGATACAGATTTTCTACGCGATCTTGTTAATTTCAGTTAGAATTATACCAATAATGGATTTTATAATTATTGGAGCAGGAAAATGTTCTCCTTTGAAGTAATATAAGAAGCCGTCTATAGATACTTATATAACTTGTTCAAGCATTTCAAAATAATTTAAATATTTTGTATAAAAAAGTCAACCTTATGCCAAAACTAAATGAGATTTTTATCGTTTATATCTTTTACTTTATGACAATATTTAACTTCCTTTATAATCAATAATTTATATAAGGATTATTCACTAAACAATGAGCCGGCAATAAAATTTTTACATTTTAAACGACATTAAAAAGAATTCCTAGAAATGTGATAATAGATGAAACAAGAAGAATAATCACCTCACGCGATAAACCAAAACAAACAGATGCACACCTCTGATGTAATTTACCCTTATTTACCGTTCACTCAATTCCTCGCTCTATAACGCACAATCGATTCATCATCCTCCCAACAAGAGTTGAAAAATTCCTCGTCGCCACTGTACAAACGATCGATAATAATTTACTCTTCGCTAATTACAAAAGGCCCGAGAAGACGCAAGGCACTCGCACTTTTATCGGCGTAAATCATCGGTGATCGGCAGAAAACTGCGGCCCTAGTATACCGATCACCGCAAAATTGTGCGCGATGTGTACAATATATGACTCACGGGTGTGACAAACGCGAGCGAACAAACTCGCGTCTAAAGCATAGCACAGCTGCCGCGGGAATATAATGGACAAAAAGGTAGTCCACCGTTATAGCGAGAGTCGCGCGGCTGTATTTAGGTGTACCGAGCGCAGCAAACGGTAGTTTTTTACTCGCTCTAATGTCTATTGCGGCTGGTATTATTGTTGCAGTTGTACGCGCGGATCGCTGTTATGTAGAGCCGAGTATGGGCAACTTATGCGTGAGGAAAAAGTATTTCTTTCGATTCGATTGACAATTGGTGGGACAGAGTTGCGCCGAGATATATTGGGTAAGGAGATTTGTAGATGTGTGAAATCTTTTTTCAAAGCGTTTAGTTAAATTTCAATATACTTTAGTATGGTGTACTTGTTACAGGCAAAAATGAACAGGAACAGATATAAAGAAAATGCATTGTTCTATATTTATATGTTGAGGAACACTAATGATGTACCTTGTTGTTGCTCGTATACAAAGGTATAGAAACAATGCATTTTCTTCATATCTGTTCCTATTCCTTTTTGTCTGTAACAGATATTAAGCTGCAGTATTGTTATCGATTCTGTGGGTATCGTTTGCATATAAAGAAAAGGAATAGTTTCTTAAACGAAGCAACAAAATTAAAAAAAAAACGATCCTATGATTGAAAATCAATTTGAAATTTAGCAAAGCAAATATCTGTTTCAATGAAATACAGAAGAAAGAATGGCTAAACTACTCAAAATCGGTACACGCAATGTACAAAGATGTACAAAGAAAACCTACATATATATAATGAAAAAGGTAAATTTTAGTTACAGACTCGTTAATTAGATGGTTAATTTCGGTACCGAAAACATTTTCAAACAGTAAATTAGAAGTGTATACTTTCCCATTCGCATGCGCACAGTCTGGAATCTTTTTATCCCTTTAAAATTCTCAACTCGAAAGAGCCGGACTTGTGGTGTAAAAACATAGGGTTTAGTTAATTTTTATCATCGTAATTATTAAAGACTGAGTTTCTAAAAAAATGTAAGTAGGTAATTGTAAATGTCTTATTTCATTAAGCTATACGTAAAATAGGTTTTTCGAAACTGATTCCAGTAAAGGGCCTATGTGGGGAAGGTGATGGGACAGATACCCCGAATCGGGTTGTTATTCATCTCGGAACGCATTCATGTGTTTGGACGCTTACTTAAGTTGTGATTATTTAAATAGTTCCGAGAATTGTGGTAGGAGGTGGGGTTAGACTGGACAAAAGTACAAAAGGTAAAGGAGGAAAATGGAGGTCATAAACTATAGACAGTGTAAATAAGGCGCAATGAAAGTTAATACATCTATTTGAAAGAGCAGTAAAATTTTCGAAGCAGTGAAGTAAGTGAAAAGTGAGTTGTATGCATAATGTTTAAGAAACGTTGCTAAAATTTTGTGGCGTGCATGTGGCCATCGTGATACGGTATGATGGATAACCACCGCCTAATAGGCAAAAGAATTTTTTCTGTTTGCCGATCTCGTGTATTTTATCGAACATAATAAATTGATCTTAATTTCTTAGGTGCACACATTCGTCGTTTTTCAAGAATTAATTATTTCTTAAGGCATGTTAATCTAATGAAATAGTGCAGACATAAATAATTGTCGATAATATATTGATGTTGAAATTGCAATAGGGATAAATATTCGATTTGAACGCGTAATGGTTCTTTATTGTAAGGTAAAAGTTATATATAAGGTTCTACTTCTTTTTTTTAATGAAGGAAAAACTTTTTGTTGATGTAGCAATAATGTGGCTAAATGAATAGTTTTTTATTAGTGCAACAATTACAATTGAAAAGCTGCGTACTGTCAATTACAATTGACATTCAATTGCTTTAATAATATTCGTCATGTTTTATTAAAAAGGTCTATTCTTATATAAGTATGTATATAGTTTAGAAATATTCAAATTTCTAAAAGATCTAGATAAATGATTTTTTTTAAATGCATATTTCGTAATATTCAATGAATATTTAAGATTGAGCTTTTTAGCGTCAAACATCTTATGAAACAATGAATTTACTGATGAAAATTTTTAATCTTGATATATTCATTTGATACGGTATATTAGAAATATTGTTTTATTATTATATCAGATAAACCATTTAAACAAAAACTTAAAATATTATTTCAAATATATATTTGATATTCGTGATAAAACATATCGATAATATTTATGTAACGGTATGTAGACCATATTTTATGTTTATCATAGGTTTTGCTTTAAGTCTTGAAACTTCCATTTCCACACTTTATTTTACGTATAAATAATGCACATTTAAAAAAAAAAAAAAATTTTTCGTTAAATTAACCCTTCAAAAAAATGTCAACATAGTGTGTCTTATCCTAAAATTATATAAATCTAGCGGTAAAAATTTACTTATCTCATCAAGAAAACTATACCGCAATATTCTAAAATGAACATACAGTAAAAAATTTCGCCCAATTACGTCTACATACGGAAACCCATACTCCCGCGCCTTTCTCGTTTCCTCGATAAAAAGAAAAAGTTTATCCTCCTGAATACCAAGAAATACCAAAGATTCCAAACATCCCGTCACCAAAATGCAAAAAGGACCGCGTACAGAAAGCAATATATATATATACATCGACACCTCCAGTTTTCGCGAAGGACTCGCCGCATCGCCATAATATATACACACGAAGCACTAGATTGACAAGTTTATCGGCGCATTTAACATAGACGTTAGCGCGACGGTATCGCGTATAGTAAACACGTGTCAAGCCGCAAGAATGAGCAAGAGAGAACGGACGTAGGTGCGCCGCCGGGCCACGGTGATGCCCCGCGTATCGCTCCTTCTTCCTGCTTTGCGGAACACACACACACACACACACACACACACACACACACGCGTGCGTGTTTACGTGCGGGTCTTTTCGGCCGGATCCGCGATGATCGGTAAAGGCGCGTATATCTGCGTCTGATTCATTGAAATTCTCGCATGGCCCTGATTGTGCGTGTATGTATGCGCGCGCGCGCGTCAATCGTCATCTCTTTTTCCTCTTTTTTCAGTGTTCGATCGTGCGCGCGAGATCGATTATGCTGGATGCTCATTGAATTTTACTGCTACTCCTGCTGCACGCGAGCGATATATACCATGTTTTATAGATGGTTTCGGTGGATCTCGCGACTCGCCGCAGTGAAGTCACCGTTTTCTCTCCTGTATTTTGTATATTCGAGTCACTGGAGCGACGATTCTATAACGTTCTGAAAATTTGAAACTTCGGCTCAACGATATATCTTGGCTCAATATTATGGTTCCGCGCGGTTAATTCGAATGGATTTCGAGGATCATATTTTTTTTTTCAATATTTTTGAATGGAAATGAAATTTATTATGATTTGCGTGGTAATTTGAAGCGCGGTGAAAAATCGGAGCCGAGAAGAAATTAGCGATGCTGATTCAATCGGGTTCAACCTATATAGTGAATGAGTCGTTTAGCGCATTCGAGCGTGCACTTATTTGGAGCAAAAAATTTTAATAAAAGCAGTTTATAATTGATCCATTTATCATTTGGATAGAAACACTGCGCAATAAATTTAGTTATAGTGACGTTGTGTTCATTGTTTACGTGCGAGACTTTATTGGTATTTCTTGTAAACAGATCATTGAAAATGAATATTTTATATAGAATTGGTAATAAGTATATTCAATAACCAATTAATTGGTATGAAGTCTGCAAAAAAAAAAAATAAATAAAGCGTTCAATTCAAGTAACATAAGCTGCGTTTGTTTGATTACAAAAGATCTGGCAATATCGATCTATGTCCAATGAACTTATGGCATGCAATAGGTGACATCATTTTCTTTTGAGAATACATTGTTTCACAATCTGAATCATTTTAGGAATTTTATCTTTATCATCATTTTACAAACTTACTCCAAAGTATTTTATTATAACCCGATAAAAGTTTGTGAGTTTTTCACATACTTGAAATAATCGAAATGATTCATTAACAGAAATTTAATATTATTTCATCACTTGTCTACGTATTAAAAAAACATAACACCATATGATTATAATCTTAATACGAAGATAATAGTTTGGATAACGATTTTTACTCTATTTTTTTGTTAATATAGATTGAAAATAAGT
>UELV01091915.1:0-12987 GCA_900490015.1 Megastigmus stigmatizans
TATATATATATATATATATATATATGCATATCGTCTTATATACAATGTATGTGAACGAGTATCTGAGGACTAGAAATCTTGGGTTTGCCCTTGTGGCGCGATGGGCTTGCAAAATCAGGTCAATGGAAGCGAGCTCTCTTTCTCTCTCGCTCTAACTCGCGCGCTTGCGCTCTCCTCCATCTTCATACTCTTTTCGATCATGCCGCAAAGTTTTCTGGTCGATTATTTCGTAGCTTTGGGCGCTGCCACCGCCTCTTCATCCTTAACCCCCCAGCCCCTCGATTCTTTTTAACTACATTTCTTGCGGTATTCCCTACTCTCTCTCTCTCTTCCTCGCTCCTTCGCTCCATATCGAACTTTTATTTATTTTAGTTTTTATTCGAGGCTGAGAAAAAAAAGAAATCGCCTTATATTCCCGACGCGCGCTATTTGATGCGGCCGCGCTCTCGTCTATAGAGTTATGAAGTAGCGGCGAGAGAATTCTCATGGGTGTTTTTTTAGTTTGCGTCCGCGGGGGCTCACTCGCGCGCCCCGCTGGAGATGTTTTGGGCGGCTGCTGCTTTTAATTTCGTTGCGCGCCTTTTTTTTTTCTTTTTTCAGTTCGCCTGGGATTTTTCGGTGGCTGCGCGGGAATCGGGAAAAACTTGCCAGAGATTTATGCATGATTCAGGATGTTAAAACGGTTGCTCCACGCCTCGATCGATGCACAGGGGAGTTGTGAAATATTATTAATTTTTTTTTCGAAAATGCAAATTGATTTTTATTTATTTCGCTAACTCCTCGATTTTATTTATTTCGCAAAATTTATTATCTATTCGGTCAGAAATAGATCTATTTGATTCGCAGCTTATGATATTTTTATACATAGAAAAGAAATAGCCTCTCAAATATTTGGTGCCACTCAAAGCGCGATATTCGAGGTCCAAGCTCTCTGTGCCGCGCGGTAGCATTGAAAAAAAAAGAGAAAAATACACTGGAACTACCATCCGCCTCCCCGAAGAAAAAGAGAGAAGAAAATTCGAGCGCACTCGCTGCTTTCAATAAACTCGGGCCGCGTGGCACACACACACACACACACACCCTTAACGAACAAAACCCGAAAGATATACATCGAGCGCTAGCGCCAGAACAATTGGCGAAAGGTCGAAGATGAGCGAGAGCAGCGGCTGATGGTCTCAGGGTCGCGGGCTTTTGCCCCGCGGCTACTCGCGCGCGCGTTTTCGTTTTCTCTTCGGCGATTTTGCCTCCGCTCACACATACACACGTCGGCCTTCTCTCTCCCTCTCTCTCTGCCCCTTTTGTGCGCCAGAAGCCCCGTTTCGATCTTTTTGTTTCGGCGAAATCAATCAGATATGAAAGAGAGAGAAAGAGAGAGAAAGAGAGAGAGAGAGAGAGACAGAGGGAGGGGAAAAGGCATCCTTAAACTGCGATTGTTCTCTTCGCCGACCTCCATACGCCTCGAGCTCTCCTTTCTACTGCTCTTTTTCACTGTAGCAATGCTTCGTGCTTCTTCTTCTTCTTCTCTTTCTTTTTTTATTCCTTTTAACTCTATTCCTCTCTTTTCGTTTTCGCGCGACTCGAGATTTTTAGAGGTGTTTTTATATAACGTGTAATGCATTTTACTTTGACCTGGGCATATACATGCATATATCTCTAGGTGAGACACGTGCGCTCGATGTTATGTACGTTGCGTCTTATTGTTTTGAACCGTTTCAAAAGGAGCCTTTGAATTGTCGCGCTAGAAAGGCTTTTTGTGGAATACGAATTATAAATTTGTATTCCAATCTACGAGAGTATATCAATCAAAAACATATACTTTCGTAGTAATGAAAAAGTCTCGTTTGACACTGGACTCGTACGACTTAAAAAGCATTTGATTGCACAACTGCATCAACCCAAAAAAACGCACCTAAATACTCTTCGAAATTTGATATATATAAATATATTTTCTTGTCTCCCTCGGCACTAGAGTCGTATACATCGGAACTGGTTACGTAATACTGACTTGTGCGCCTCGTTTCTCGCGGCACTATGTAAAATTTATTAAGCAAAGCTCGAGTGCGCGCGCTTGTACTTCTATTCGCAGCGCATCCTCCTCTTCCCGCAGCGACTTTACCTAACTCTCTCCGACTCCCTATATATACGTGTGCAGCCCACTTAAAACTTTTTCTCCCTTTGCACGTATACATTAAAATTAAAAGCGATGCACTTTCCATAGCTTAGTGCTTCAATCGTGTAACTATTTGATTGCACCGGCAGCTTTCTCCTTGTTGTACCCGTGAGCACAAAAGTCTTTCGTTTCCTATACCACCCATTGTTGTTCGTCGCGTTTAAGAAATGACACAGTTGAAATTTCTCGCGGTAGAGTGAGCGGGATTCCTTGAAAAGAGAAAATGTTCAGTCGAATCGCGTGGGTGGGCGATAGTCAGAGATGAAATATAAGAAAAAGTCTATACAGGATGCATTAAAAGGGGGCTCGTTCGCAGGCGACACTTTGCGAAACTTTTTCGCTCCTCGAGTGCCGCAGTGCAGGCGGACCATCGGCAAACTATAGCACGCGGATACCTAATTGAGACTCGAGCGAGTAGTGCGAAGGTTATCGCAAATTTTTCAGCGAGCCACTTACATCGGACTTTCGAAGGATTTTCGAAAAATCAAGTCGACATACTCCCCTCGCTCCCATTGTATCTTGGCCCATACCATACACCGAATTCCTATCTAATGCAATATTTCTAAAAATTTCCTTTTAGAAAAATCAACCAAAGTGCTGTGGAATATCTGCACTTCACCGAGTGCAACGGATTTCGTGAAAATATACTTGCATTTCGAAAACTTCGAGGTCGTATACACGTGTCTGTTGAAGAAGAAGAAAAAAAAAAACTCGCGCATAAACAAGAAAAAAAAACGAAGAAAATGAAATTAATCCTCCGGAATTCTCGAGCATACAAATCGTGGAAAAAGAATGGGCGAACGAATAAAAGCTATGGCTTCTCCAAGTCGGGGTTCTCTAATGGCAATTAATGCGCTCGCAGCGACGAGCAATAAAACTTTACACGCGCGCGGCCTTAGGAGCGAGGTGCAGCGAGGCAAACGCGCCGAGAGAGAGAGAGAGAGAGAGAGAGAGAGAAGTGGGAGGTCCAAGAAAGCCTTAACAAGAAAATAGCAGGAGGGAAAAGCGTATATAAAAGATCGCAATTGCAGTCGGGACAGCGAGGCTCTTTACTCTCTTTCGCATTGAAGATTAACGTCACTATTGCGCTCGAACCCCGTCATAGCTCTCTGCTATTATATCATCTCTCTTTTTCGCTCAAGCCGTGACTTCTGTACTTCGGGGTGTGTAGGTATACGTGGAGTCAGCGATCCGTTTGAGCGAATTTGGAACATTCGCGCGTCGGAGTATAGCTTGATTTCGAGTTTTAGCGGGATTATAACTTTCCTAGCTGTGTTCGCTATACACATATGGATGGTGTGTAAGCTTAATTTGATATTTATGGGGTTAAATTGTTTCTATAAATGGGGGTTTAATTGTACGCGCTTTGCAATTATTTACGGTATGTACATTATAAAGCGATAAATATTTGGACCGAATGAACAATGAAATATATCACGTGGTTTAGGAATTAAACCCGTATTGCGTGTGTATTTTCAGAACGTAGTAGAAATATTTTAAAAATGTTTTCTCGTCGATTGTCCTTCAAATATTTCAAATTTCCATTTCAAATAAAAATAACTGTAAGGAGCTGTTTTATGATTCCACTGAAAACCATCAGCAATATATCCTTATTTGTCGCGATAAAAACCTATTATTACTTGTACTAATAACGTTAAGCCATGTTAGTCTGCTGCCTCCTTTACGGACTAGCTATAGAAGCTGGGAAAAAAGTTTGATATCGACTTTTCATTCACGCTCTATACACTGTGCAAATATTTAATATTTACTTTGGGGATGTACAAAAATTTTACACACCTGTGACACAACGTATGTCTATGACAAAATTTGCGTATCCCACACATACGCGCTACCGTAATTCATACACGGCACTATACAAGAAACGAAAGACAAAGCAGCATTTCACCTTGAATCCCTCAAAGAATCTGAGAAAGAAAAGAAGTCGAAAATTGCGAGGCGGCCGCGGATCCGAAAGCAGCTGGCACTGTTTACGCTCTTTCCCGCGCTCTCTTGGAATGTTTTCGCTCGTCTCGACATATCAGCTCTTTCCCTCTCTCTCTCTCTTTCTCTCTCGGTTACGTGATTTGTACATTTCTTCGAGCTCAGGGGCGCACATGTATAACCGCGCGCGCGGCCCACTTTCGTATAATTTTCAATCTCGCTCGGACGTATTATGCAGAGAGAACAATCCTCCGATCCGCGTAAAGTTGCAAAACTGCTCAAATCTGGATATCGTGTGCTCTTCTTTTTTATTCGGAATAATAAGAATGTATAAAAGGATGTATTTTTCAAGGAGGAAATCGTATCCGACAGTCGTAGAAATTATATTTCACTATACACTCGATGATACGCCAAACACACTTTTCGCGATATATTATTTGAGAAAAACTTTTTTCGCACCTCCGCACAACAGAATTTAATAAAGCGCTGCGTGTCTTAAATTCGTCCCGGTCGCAAGAAGGAGCTCTGCGAAAGAGAGAGAGAGACAGAGCTGCCGCGTGCAAGCTCAGCCGAACGGAAGGGAAAAAAAAGGAAATATATAGTAGCCGCCGATGTAGAAGTAGATGAAAAAGAAGAATAAGAAGAAGAAGAAGTATATGGAGTGAGCGTATAGAGTCTCTCTCGCTCGGCACGGAGATCTTCGAACTTTATAGCCCCGTTGCGCAAGATCTCGTCCATTGTTCCCTCGCTCGCTCGCAGACTTACGCAAGGGAGAGAGAAGGAGAAAGAGAGAGCGTGCGTGTGTTTACACACGTACCTCCGTCCGTAACTCCGTACTTCGCGTCTTTCATTTTTATTGCCCCCTACCCCCGGAGCTTCGAGCTTCTTTGTTGCTTACTTGCCTCTTTTATTACGCCGGGGGTTATGAGGGCCCGTAGAGAGGGAGAGAGAGGTGGGCATCGGAAACGCGCGAGCGGGAGTCGTAGTCCACGCGCCGTTTGATTTTCTCGAATTGGACCAAGCGATCAGTTTATTGCGCGAGAGCGAGAGTTTCTAAAGAATCGAGTTTGTGTGTACAGTTTCATTTTATCTCGAGTTACGCAGCTATCGGTTGATATAATTGTATAACAATGCGCGCGGTGGAGGATTGATTTAGTTCGGTTGATTATTTGGATATTCGTATAATATACCAAGATCGATGTTTTTTCATTTTAATCATTGTTTCGTTATGAAATAGCACTATTACAGCTATACCAAACAAAGCCAAACTCCACACAATTCGTCTTAATGTCTTAATATCATAATATCTCCTCGAGATATAAAACCTTCGAAAATTCTCGCGAACAGCTGTAAATCAATGCGCGTTACAGGGGAACACCAGGAAGCTCAATGAGGGATGGTTTCATGGGCTGCCGCGATATAATCCCAACGCCTCGCCCCACGACAAAACAGACCTCCAACCTCCACGCCCCCTCCCCCTGATAATTGCCATATTTCGCTTAATTGCGATTTCGAGCGAACCTCTCTCTCTATTTCGCTGTATACGATATTCGATTAAGTAGATAAAGCACGGACTCCGCTCAGACTTAGCGGTTTCTCCGCGCGGTCTATCGCGGTTCTCGCGTTCGATTGGCTCGACACGTTTCTACAGCAGATTTCGCACTGTTCTTTTCAATCGCGCGCGAGGCTTTCAATCTAGATCTTTTGCCTTTATCTCGTGCTTGAGTTTTATGCTAAAATGGCGCTCGGGGGCTGGGTTCGAGTTGTTGTTGAAAGTTTCTGATGAAGCTCAAGGCATGGTCAATTTGAATTTTGCTATACATCCTAATGATTTTATCACTCGACTTTGAATTCCACAGTGCGACAAGAGCACTTAACCAACCGGGGAATAAACCCTTATTTTCATGCCTGAACACAAAAATTGACGAAAATCCTCCCTCTGGCAGCCATAAAAATTCAGAAATACTTCGAGCTACACCAGCGCGTCGCGAGATTTCGAAAAACCGCGCCGCTCATTCAAAATATTCCATAGTGAACGGACGACACCGCAGCTTCATACTACGGATGCACGGACGCATATAATAATGTGTATGTATACACGCATAGAACCAGGAGATCATATATATATGGGATGTATCTGGTCAGGACGGGGTCAGAGATGCGCCTCGCACGCCCCGTCATCTTGTCCCGGCTCGTGATTGATGACCGCGGCTGGTGGCCCCCTCCTCCTCCTCCCCCACCCCCGCGCGCTGCACAATCTATGTTTGTGGCTATTACGCGCCGCGGTGGCGTCGCATCGTCGATATATTTGGCAGCGATTCTCTCTCTCTTTCCCTATGTATCCACATGCCTGTGACGTAACAATACCTTCTTTTCTACACTTTAGAGGCGTGTCTGTGTAACATCTGTTTTGCGACTTTCTCTCGCGAAGGGATTTATTTACTTATTTTTTTTTTCTTTAGGGTGATCGGGGATGAGGTGCTTTAACGAAGATGAATGTGGGCTGAGGATTGTTGACGCAGGCGTTTGACAAGGGGGCTTTTTCGGCTGGCTTGTTGACGAGCTATTATTTCACTGTGTTTTTTATGTTACGCAGTTGCTGCTGCTGCTACTGCTCCTTCTTGAGTATGTGATGAGTTTTTTTTTCGGGTGAGAAGGGTGAATGGGAACTATCTTGAGATGACACGTAGATTGGAGAGATTCGTTTTTGGGGTGGGCATTCTGAAGATGACGCGTTGGGAAAAGATTCGTTTCACCTGCGTTTGTTTTATTGGTACTTATACGCAGCAGAGGGTATAAGATTTGAGCACATGAAAGAGAAGAATCTTATTTATAAATTAGCATTTGTATTGTTTTTTTTTTTAATGCAGGTTGACGCAATGTTATGCATAAGAATAGAAAGCAATAATCTGCGAAGGAGAAAAATAACAAATGCGCATTACCTTTATCTTTATGTATTACGGAACATCGTAATGAATGCATAATACTAAAATCGGTCGTGTGAAATGCTGAAAAGGCATTCGCAGTATCTGCATTTAATTATGACGATAAAGAATTCACATCCGATTATATAATATGCGCTTCCCTTTTTCCAATCCCCGTTTCAGCTGCTCACATGCGGTATCATCGTCCCTTATCGATTAGCGCATAATACCGCATAACTCGAAAGCCGATAAATAACTCTGGTATATTATTGCCGTGGCCAAAAATAAAAGAAAGCGCGTGTGCCAATTAATGAGCCAACGCAATCAATGGGTCGCTCCCATTTTTCGCGTAAATTACACCGATAATCCAATCTACTGTAATCATTTATCAGAGCGCGTCAGGCATTCTATCCGGCATTCTACCAAGGCTGTTGGTATTATAATAAATACACACGATGACGAGTGTAAACGAGGATTTATGAGAGGTCGTGTACAAATACATCCGCTGAGCTTGAAAGATAGCTGTGGAGAGACATCTTGCGAAATCTAACGAGGGATTGACTGCGGGTTCAGTAGGTGTGATGGTATCTGTTAATATCCACATATATGGCCTTTGCCGAGGATATATCGCGGCAATTCGTGCAGGTTAACGGAGAAGACCACAATTGTGCGAAACCGAGTTACTTACCCGATGTGAAGTTTTAATCTGATACCATCGTATAGCTGTGAGTATAAACGTAAATTTTCAGATTTTCGGGTCGTTTCATTCATTGAAACAATTAAATGACAGGTTCCAGTTTTATAATTTCATCAAATTTCAATCAAAGAGTGAATTTACAGGAGCACATAATTTTCAATTTCTGCATCCAAGAAAAAAATATACTATAATAAAATAACTTATAAAAGTAATAAAATATTTAATAACAGAAAAAAATTTCTCAAGAACTCTGTATATCCAGTTCACCGGGTTCCTCGAAACTTCTATTCCAGATTTCAACAATTCCTCTTGAATAAAAAAATCCGCAACCAGCTTACGTAACATCAGGTAATCTCGAGGCCACCCACACACACGTCAATTTACACTAAAACCGTTACCACCGGAGAGCCTAAAAAAGAAAAAAGAAAAAAGAAGTATCAAGAAAGCCTTCCTCTTTCATTATTAAATAAACAAACATCGTCCATTTTGCCAGTCGCGGGCGAATAGAGAGTAACCGTGGGAGGAGGGGGGATGCAGTTGGCACGGAAACCGGAGAGAGAGAAAGAGAAAGAGAGAGAGAGCTCCGTCGACGCGGCTCCGTGCCAGGGAGAGAAAATGCCGCTTGTACACCGCTGCTGCAGCCGCTGCCGCTCGTCGCTAAGCGATCTGTAGCACCTATATATATACGTCGGGAGCAGAGAGCGGCGACGGCCTGCACGTGTGTATACGTGTGTAGCAGCCCCCCGGAGGCTCTTTTAGCGCGATTTTGATGAGGTTGTTCGCTTTTATGGGGGAACAACCGCTCTTCGTCGTCGCCGTGTATGGGAATAATGGTAAAGTTCAGTTGAGCTGCCTTTACTGCGCGTTGTTTTCTACACACTCGAAAGTAGGTTGATTCTCGTGTTTTTGATACGCTTGGACATTTAATCTTGAGTCCTTTTCGCTTGATTTATGTACGAGTGATTTTACTTTATTTGTGTGTAAGCGTAAATAAATTAGTATGGGAAATTTAAATTAAAATGAATTATTCGACTGCGACCGCGAAAACACAATTATTCCAAGCGAACAAAATCTTTTGGGTTGGGCAAACAGGTTTGGCAATCAATTCTCCGTGTTTCGGTGACATTTATACCGAGCTTGAAAAATAATACTCGGGTTATAAACTTTCAAAGCGTTTTAATTTTGATTCAACAACAGTTATTTACACTAGAGAAAGTCCTAGATATTATACATTCCTCTGCAATAAACGTCTCGTGCAATTCCAGACCCATTTTTCTACTGACTCGTTTTTTTTTTTCATTTTCACTCTCGGCAACGGAACCAACAAACGAGTCGTCGCGCCCAAACCTAAATATATATACTCGACGAAGATTAACCGGCACATCGTCACCTGTCAATCCCTTCAAAATATCACGTGCGCCTCAAAAAAGCAAAAAAGAATCACACGGTTCGTTGCTCTCAAATCGAGCGGACACGAAACCTGCAAGACGAGCTACACGTAAACCACGACTCTTTTCTCCAGCTCAGACGCGTCGCGACAGCCAATCCCTACGTAATGTATCCACCGCGGCAGCGCGTCGTCTACTCTTTGTTGTCCATTAACTTTCGACTCGCGTCTCCGCAGCAGCAGCAGCAGCAACAGGAACAACGCCACCATCATATCGATTCATCAAAATCCATCAATCTCATCGGTATATCCAAGACCTAACCTCTCTCGCTTTCTCCCCTTTAGTAAAACAACTCGACGCGGGAGGATCGACCTCTTATCTTTCCTTATAGCCGAAGGAAAAGGCCATCGACTGCGGGGCTCGATCTCTTGTGTAGTAAGAAGAAAGTAGCTGCACACAAGTGCCTCGTTAAGGGTTCAATGTACGTGGCGCGCGGTCGTATACCGAAAAATGCCTCACGCGTCGCGTCGACGTTGAATTTATGGCTGGCTGCCGGATGCCAAACCCTTAGATCTTTGGATTCTTGGCTACTCTCTCTTTCTCTCTCACCCTCTCTCATATATATATATATACCTGTATGTGTATGTGTGTGTGCGTTTGGAGATAGGATCGAGTTTTGTTTACGTTGCGAGGGAAGGGAAGGGAGCACGGCAGCAGCATCAGCAGCGGGTCTGGCCTGTTTGGAATTGCAAAATGGTATCCCCGCGCGAACGCGAGGTCGATGAATGCCGTTATACGGTGGAGCTTTGGATGATGGAAAATATGCGCGCGAACGAGATGGAGTAGATACACTGGGGTTGAGAGTATCACTTTTCATTCTCTCTTTCTCTCTCTCTCTCTCTCTCTCTGACTGCAGGGATTCCGATGAGTCTGAGTCGTTTGTAGTTTCGCTTATGCTGTCTTTGGTTTCGTTCTGGGATGCCGGTGAAATCCGTGGCTGATAGTTGGCTTTGTTGCATATTCTGGACTCTGATGAGATAATGAATCTTTGATTCACAACAAGTTTGCCGTATACTCACCAGCAATTAATTATCCGCAAAACAATATTGTGGCAATCCACGAAACAAGTAAGATCCGTTCTAGTGTCCATTATTACGAATTCCAGTCGGCCATCCCGCAGAATTCACTTGTCAAAGAAATGGACGTATAACGATCGCTTGCGTCGGGCAGGGAGTCTTGATGTTACACGCCTGCAGGCGGTGGTAACGGCCCCGGACTCGACCAACCGCTTCGGTATAGACAGAGCACAAGCAGCAGCAGCAGCAGGAGCAACTTGGACGATTCACGGACGATCGGCTGCCCTAAACGAGGCGACGTGAGAGCCTTTTACGAGGCGTCGAGATATAATACGTAGAGCCTTGTTTCCAAGGGATTTGATCATTTCACCCTCTCTCTCTCCCTCGCATAGCCTCTCCAATGTTGCGTTACACGAGCGCTGACCCCTTGGGCGTTATGGCGAAATTCGCAGTGCCGGAGAACAAGAGTATATGTGTGCGTGTGTGTGTGTGTGTGCAAGGCTGTATACAGAGGCTCGTTGGTGCAGGCAAGTTTGGCGTTCGGAGGTTAGGGTCGGCCCTTTCGACGATGGAGTTGTGTGCCATATAAGGGAGGTAGCTGCTATATGATTGAGCGCTCGTCGAGAGTGGACGAGAGATTTCGAGCGAATTTTGATCGCTCATTGTTCGCGGCTGTGTCCACGGCCATTGTTGTTTATTCGGCATAAGCTTTGCGCTAGGCGCTACTTCCATACTGCCTATAAATCTTTAAATTTGCCAATTTCATTTAATAGGAGTTATACTCGTTAATAATATATAACGAACAGGGAACATTGAAACATGTCCAAGTTAAGAGTATTGGCTTGGCTCAGGTTCAGTTTAGCATTTGGCAATTAATTAGAGCATAATCGACTGTACGCCGTGAGAGTCTCAGTGCCAATAGATGTCAATGATATAGCGTCAATTAATGGAACCTTGCAAAGGTACAAGCGCTATAGCGAACTTGTTTGGTTACAATGCAATGCAAAAGATTGAATACTCATTCGACTCGATTCACCCAATCGACGATTTCAAAGTGACGCTCTACACTAGTCGCGGAGTAGTTCCCGCTCGCACCGCATTCTCCGGGTCCTGTTGAAAAGTAACAAAAAAAAAGGTTATATGGATACTCGGCGGATACGACTCGGAGTTTCGCAATGGTGCGGCGACACAAAAGATCATTCCGGCTACGCAACCATGCGCTCTCTTGCTAAATCTCAAGTATACTTTATACTCTCTCTCTCTCTCTCTGTTTTTTTTTTATTTACATCCGCTTTCCCGTTTACAGCCGCAGATCCTCTATTTCTCTATCTTTCTCGCTTGCAGTGTCCGTAAGAGAAGATTCGACGAGAACGAGGCAGGATAGTCGTCAAGTGCCACTTTCGCGTCTCCCTCTCTCTACCCTTTTTGTCTCGCCGAAGGCTGACCGACGCCGACGAGCTGCGACCCGTAAATTTATGGAGCGACGGAGATTTATCAAGCCGTTGGCCTGCGTAGTTGTGTCTAGCAGGGATTTTCTTCTTGTACTCGTCGTCTAGTGGATGCGTCTTTCGTATTCTTTTCTTTGCGAGATGCATGCGTTTGGTTGGCTGTGTCGTTAGTCTCCGGCTTCTCTTAGCGTCTACCGCGCAATCGACAAAATAGACTTATGAAATTGTACGCGATGGATGCAAACGATACGTTTGCGAAAGTATGAACTAATGAAAACTTAAACAGTAAGACAAAAAGAATCTATTTAATCTCCCCCGTAAAACTGAGTAATGGATTTGAACGATCGCAGACTCTTCGGTAGACCCTTATGCAAGCTTATACAAATGCAAGTACGATGGGATTAATACAAAAGGTACGCACGCGAAGATAAGCATGCGCGTGAGTGTATAAGTACACGGTTTTTGCATCGTTCAGACGCCGCAGGAGCGCGACTTTTATGAAAAGTCTTATAGATTTTTATTATCACCGTCAAATTAACTACACGCGCGCGGAGGATACGGGGGGGTTAAAAGCGTAGAGCTTAGGTGTCCCGCGGTACACGTTTATGCAGCGCGCAGCATAAACCACGCGATGAAATGTTCGTCGCGAGCTCGGATAGGGTAATACATGTGTATATAGCGTGTACTGTATTAAATGGGATTTTTTTTGTTCGTCGCGATAAGGCAAAGGAGGAAAAGCTCCTCGATAGCGCGGGAGCGGACCCTTTTAAAGTTTTACCGTCGTGTAGGTACCCCCTCCTGCGTATACGTTATGATTATGCTACGATTATATGCTTGCAGAGGTTATTGCGCAGACACCAAGCATCTGCGGATTAAAAGCGATTTTCCGGTTATTTTGAAAAGTGGAGGATGGACAGTAGAGGATGATAACTTTAGGTGGTATTTATAAAAATGTTGATGAGAAACATCGCGTGGAACTTGGAGTCCGGCTATTTTTCGTACGCGTTGAATTAGGTGCACATTTGAAAAATTAATAGTTTTTTAGTTTCAACGAGAAATTCTCGATTAGATTTGCTTCTGGTATCACGAGCTTAGTTAATGACTTTTCTTGTACAAACTGTACTAAGCATGGTTCGTTGGACAAAACATTATGTCAATAGGTGTTTTAGTAAAAGTTTTTGTTTAAAAAAGTTAGAGTCCGAACAATTATTTGGACTATACCAAAACTTTCCTGATATAAAACAGTTTCAGCATTCATTTGATTTTACTTTCGAAAGGAGTTTGCAGCAAAAAAATATACGGTACGTGATGTTAACATGAAGTTTCGAGTTGCATGAGATTCG
>UELV01091916.1:0-20085 GCA_900490015.1 Megastigmus stigmatizans
AGAGAGAGAGAGAGAGAGAGAGAGAGAGAGAGAGAGAGAGAGAGAGAGAGAGAGAGAGAGAGAGCGAGAGCGCAGGGCTTTTACGATTTCCGCACGCGTTTTACGACGATCCCAGCGAAATCTCAGCTGAAGAGACTTAGAGTGGGAAGGAAGTATAAGCGAGACAGAGAGTAGTCGTATTTCAAAAAGCCGCATATTTCCGGCGCAGCGGCAGAAATGAATTCGTCCTCTCCCCCCTCCCCCCTCCTTTGTTTTGCTCTCCGTCGAGCAGTCGCGGTAACGACGTTAGAGAAGTGCGGTTAAGTTGTTGCGGTGCAAAGAGGTTTTGCGTAACATAAGCGAATCGTTGTACAGATCGAGTTTCCGCTTGATCTCTGATTATCTTATCGGTTTTAGTGCCGCCTCGCAACTCGTTATAATGATTCATCTTGTTCTTGTCGAAATAGAAATCTTTCTTGATGCGTTTCATTGTACTTTGTTTTTTACGTGGATGGTGTAATGCTACGAGATGAAGTTATTTTACTTTTTAAGTGAATTCCCGTGAACATCGGTGTCGTAATTTTTCTTCTGCATTTTTTTAAATTTAATTTAAATTTTTTCTCGTTCCGCTTACGGAGGAAGATGAATGCACTTTTTTTTATAGTGCATCGCGCTAGATAATTATTATTCATTGTTGTAAATGGTTGAATAATTATTAGCTTTATTTAAAGCATTTAGAAACGTGAAAGAAAAGAGCGCGTTTATAAACTGTGCAGAAGTATCAGATTCAATAAGTTTTAAATACCGCTAATGACACTTAATGTAGAGTAAAAAGTTACCTCGATTCATCCGTCAATGTTAAAAAGGCCATTTTACACAGGATTGTGTGTGCAAAAAACGAATCGTATGCGGACTGAAAAATTTCCACTCGATACCTTGATCTTTCATCGCAGAATTTTAAATCAAAGGAATTTACTTTTTGAACAATTATCAGCAAAAAAATCTCGTTTGAGCTCCAGTGAATATTAGCGACGTCGAGCGTCACTTTTTTTCATACCGGTTCGAATTCACACCTTCGGTAATAACTAAAAAATTACCGAAAAAAGCTTCGCCGCAATTAATCTTCGTTAAGAACAAACACGTGCGACAAGCTCGAATTCAAAAAATTATTAACGAATTACGAACTCGGCGCCTAATGATTCGCGTAAGTCGTGCGGTCATTGATTAAAAGAAAATAATAATAATAATAAATTAAAGCGGTGGTTCGTAATTACTTCTACGGCGCTTTAATAATTCTGTTATTTTAAATAATTAACTTGTAAACTTTCGTCTACTATTATTTAAATAAAAATACAATAAGTAGAAACAGTCGCGATCGTGGCAAAAGACCAATTCACAGCTAATAGGACGGAAAGAGTAAAAATTGCAGCTACCCGAGATCTACCATTATACCTTGAACCCTACACCCAAAACTCCTTCGAGCGCATCATCAGCTGTCGCTGTTGGCATGGATGTTCGACGAGACGGCTGGGTTTTCAGCACTTATCGGTCAAACGCGCTTAGTAGCTGTTCAACCACACTCCACTGTACACACACACAGACACACATACGCATATATGCATCAGCTGCATGTGCGTTATTTGCCTGAGCGCCCTTTGACGGGCTGCTGGAAAATCAGACAGAAACGGCCGGGCGCTAGGGTAGTATAGAATTCCCAATTGGTGCGCATCCACATGGATGTTTACACCGTCAATATCTGCGCGAGCGCACGCGGACGGCAGATCGAGCATTAGACACGCGTCGTTTGCCGCGTGAGCCGCTCCGAGATTAACAATCCCTAACTACTCGCGTCTTTTTTTTTTCGCGCATGCCGATCGCATATTTTATATATGCTGCACGGTACACGAGTACATTTTATAGACGACGACGGGCGATAAGATTCGTTGGATGGGACCATCGCGAAACATTCAATTATGATGAGGTGCGAATGTTTTGGAACGAGGAGTATGAAGAATGTTGCGAGTGTCGTGGTGTGAGTAGCTGCTGATTTTTTTTTTTGTTTTTTTTTTCGCTTTTAGTGGAGCGCTGATAAATGAGTTGCGCGCTTGCGCGGTATTTCTACGGATATCCGATATTTCAAAGGGCAAAAATGCGAGTGAAATCCAAGCGGTCTCGGAAATGTTGCACTGATGTATCGGACACCCGCGGCTGCTTATTACAAACATCAACTAGAATTGTTCGTATTTTGAAGACTAGCTATGAGATTTATCGTTTATATATCCTCGATTTTTGAAATACAAACTATTCATTTTTTAGAAATAGCAGGTCAAAATTAAGCAAATTCGATCTTATTCTTAGCTTAAATAAAATTCGATTAGATTATATGAGCATTTATCGCCGTTTTAACTTGCAAAATGGCTATTATTGCGCGATTACTGTGATTTTGTGGTAAGCGAACCGTACAATATGGTATAACCGTGCGGAGGCAACTCGATTTTCAAGCAATGTAGAGTCGCTCATTTTGGGAATTGAATTTCGGCCCGGTTCATTTATAAGCATTTATTATTCAAGAACGTAGAGAGCAATCGATACCGCGCGCGAACGAAAATATATCCTGTTGCCAGAGGCATTATTTACAACAGGAGGGAAAAAAAGGTCATCCTTAGTCGTTCCCTTTCAATTATTCACTAGAAGCTTCATCGATTCCAATCAAATGTTAAATGTTTTTTTCTTACATTGTTGTAAAGGAATAATGTGAACTTTAAATGAAAAGTATAAATTTAGTTTGAAAAGCTTTAGTATAAAACCGAGGAAAAAGTATAAAAATTCAGAAGTAACCGACAAAGTTCAAATGTGTTTATTTATTTGGTTGCTAGCCTACTATATAATTTTATAAAAATGACAAAAATCAAATATACTTGTACTTACTTTTCCTTTCAAACTTACAAGCAAAACGACTCGCTACACAAAATTCAAAATACACTTTCCTTACAAAAGCCTTACCAGATAGCTAGAAACCAATTATCCATCAGTAAAAGTAAAAAAAGTGTGCCTCAGGCCCATAATTTTCAACTAAACATAATCATCAACATCTCATTACCCACACACACACACACACACACACACACACACTATATTACACTCTCAACAACGAGCATTCACCCAAACGAGCACCTACAGCATCCATAGCAACGTTTACAAAAATAATCCATCTAACTCCGCGGGCGCAGATAGCGCGCGGAAAGTATTTCCAGCTATATGTGGAAGAAGAAGCGCCGCCGTAGTAACGCTAAACGTGCTATTTTTCAGCTGCTGTATCCGCCCATGAGGAACCTTTTCATCCCGGTATTCCTCAACTGTTGGCTGGCGAAGCACTCCTTGGAGAATATGTTCGTAAGTAGCGTCACGTACTATCTCTTACACCGCCGACCATTCCCTTTTTCCACACATTAACGATCGATCATCGCGGCTATAAGTGTCTCTGTGCTTGTACGTGTGCAACTGCAGCTGCGCGCATACCACCACCGGCGTGAATTAATCACTGTTCTTTCCTTTGTTTCTTGCAGAACGATCTTCATCGGGCGATGCAGAAATCACAGTCGGCCTTAAGTCAGCAGCTCATGATACTCAGTGCTACGCTCCTCTGTCTCGTGTTCACAAGGTGAGGCTTCTTTATATATGTACATGTATATAGATTGACTGTTTTTTTTCTCGGTCCTGAATAATTTAGGATGATTGTAAAAGCCTTGATTCGTGTGCTAGTTTCTGATCTGCTTAGGAAATAGACGGGTTTACCTATACAGGTCATTTTATTTGTATGTTGATTGTCTTTTATAGTATAGAAAAAATTAAATTAATAATTAATAAAGAATGTATTTTTTATCAGAAGTTTGTTGTTTATGTGTCTATATATACGAATATAATATGATATAATATAACAATGGAAACTTTTTATTGGGATGCAATTGATCGCTATTGCAATCTAAACGCAATTATTATCATTCAAATCTGAATGTAACAAATATTAATTCGACCCTAAATCAATTTCCACCTATATTTGTATTTCATGAGCCAGTAAAATACACATTTAATTAATCCATTATAAATGTGATATTATCGATGTATACAATTGATAAAATTACATCGTTCGAAGCATTCGAATCGCGCAGAGTTTATTTCGAAACTAAAGCGACACGCAAACCATAGCTTATCGAATCTCCTATAATAATCGCATTTTCAAATTATACCGTCACGCACTCAAGTCCCGCTCGCGGATCAGCACTTACATGCAATCCTTGAAGTCTCGCGCTAACCGAATTACCGCGATATCCTCCTCCAGCCCCACGTAACAACAGCTATAATTGTCGAAATTTTCGGCAGTGCAGTCCTCCACATCCCGCTAACGTAGTTAGCTATATATATCCAACGCTGCACGCCAACTTAACGAACGTAATATAACTGACAAGCGGCTGCTGCTGCTGTTGCTCCATGAATTTGCGATGCCCCCCAAAGTTAGCCCTCGCGCTTCACTCTATCACCCACACACACACGTAACATTTATGCGTTTGTTATTCGAGCGCGCGCGCGAAAGAGAAGCTCTGATAAGTTTGTATAAACACGGACGCGGGCCTTTACAGGACACTGTGTGCTCGACTCGCAAACGATGTACCGAATTGACGCTCAATTACCGTCGATTTGCCCCCCTGCAAATTGTTCAAATGCATACCTCCCCAGCTGAACCGCTAAGTAAATGTGCCTCGTGTCGCTTCATACTGTATATATATATATATATCACGACCCTTTGTGCACCCGAGATAGCTAAAGTATACTTTGTGAGTTTTTTCTTCTTTTTTTTCTATTTAATGGGGGAATCACCGAGCGACACGATTGATTAGCTTGGATTCACGAAAATAGGCAATACTGACAAAAACGTGGATTTAAGCAATGTGTGCGAAAGTAAATCGTATACGAACGAATTCTAGAATTCTATTACACTGATTGTGATTAATGTTTACGAAAATTAAATTTTTTTTAACATTAAAGTACACGTTAGAAGTAAAATACTCACGAATCATTTGGAAAATCGATTCAGGATCCATTTCACTAACAGCTGAGCAATCCTGAACCGATATTGTCTCAAGGACAATAAAACATGCTGGAGGGTAAAAACGATACGTAGTTTCGCGGAGCACTTGCATTAAAATTTATCGCCCAATAAAGTTATAAGGACGAGAGTAAGAAGGCAGATTTTACAGGGTTGGTTTGCATACAAACGCATCGGCGCATATACATCGAAGCTGCGTCACATTTTAAAGCTGCTCCATCGAATGCTTCCAACGTAATATCACGTGCAGAAGCTTTGCGCGACTTTACAGCGACGACAGGTTAATCGATTTTTGGTATACGTGAGCTTGCGTCGTTGCTTAGTTTTGACACGAGTCGTTAAAATCCATGCGGGACAGATTGTCTAACGAGCAGTTTTTCGGCGCGCTTATACGAAAGCAAGACTGGTGCTTTGCGTCACAAGGCCAGTTTGAGGCCCTGAGGGAAATTAGTTCTTTGTATAATGAAGAAACTAGAGTAGACACGAGAGCTGCACTGATGAATTTCGATGTTTTTATATGGGTTGTGCGAAAATGCGCGGGACGTTCGCAGCTACACACGCGCGTGCATTCGTGTTTGTATGCGTGTGATTTGCGTCAAGGTTTTAATAAACTATTTACGATACTTTGTCGAAAATTTGCCTTTGTTGGTAGATAATAAATACGCATTAATGGTTCTGTGAAGCTTATCAGTACGTGTTCGTTTACCGGATTTTTTCTTGATAAACGTCGTTTAAAAGATTTTATACTTGTCAGAGTTTTTTTCAATATCTTAGTAAAAAATGATTGGACACTTTTTGAATTTACCTATTGACTTGCTCACACTGAAAATTTTAAAATGTCCAAATGTATTATATTAAACCATTGATAAGTTACTCTGAAATTAATAATACATTTTTTTAAAGCAGTCATATGTAGCCTTATTTTTAGCTTTAGTTGGGTATTTTTGTATAAGCAACCACAAAAGGAACTTAACTTGTGTATTTGAAGAGTGCAGGATGGAATGCTCTTATAAAAAAATCTTTTTATAGACTTTTATTTTACACTTGCAGCCTTTTTTTTTTACTATTTTAGTGGTTTCCACGATAACATAAAAAACGCATAATGTAATTTTCATGTCGAGCCCATTTTTCTACAAATGTCGCAGTTTCAAAATGTAGACCTCGTTCCGATATTGAAAATCAGCAGTTGAAGAACAAGAGTTGAAAAAAGCTTAGGTAACTTCCAATGTAAATAACAAAAATAATAATGTTACTCAAACATTGGAGCTGCTGGAATATTACCGCTCAACACCGTAAAATCAAAGAAGACTAAATTCAGTCGTGCACGTAGTTGATACATTAAAAGCGATAAGTTTAGTGTCAAAAGGTCGGGTAAAAGTAGTCTCTCTTTCTCTCTCTCGTAAAAAAGTGCATACACAGACGCGCTCGCGTGAGTAGCTCCATCTTGTTTCCGCGCTATGTCGCTCTCGGACTTGCGGGAGCAAAAGAAATGAAAGGGAAACGACGCGCAACAGCGAAATTTTCACGGCAAAAAGCACAACGGGACTTCTTTTTTTTGTCGATCTCCACCATCCGCGTAATATATATATACACACACCTTACAACCCATTCCGAGAATCGATCCTTGAAGACGACCGCACCCACGTCCACGTATCTGGTGTTCCGGTGTGATGTTGTCAAATGACGTCTTTCTTTCCCGCCGAGCGAAGCGGGATATTTCAGCTTCGATGGCCATCAGATGTGTGTAGGATGTGTGTATGGGATATTATACTATTTCGACTAATCGAACTGTCCCGTGGGGATAATTTTACAAGGAATTTTTTCTATTCGTTTATTTGAGATGTTTTAATGATACCTAATTGACAATTTAGAATGTGCTTCTGAATAAATGATATATGTGAGCATAGTTACAATCGAAAAGGTCTCTTTTCACTTCTTTAGAGTTGTTCGCTTTTTATAAGTTTGTCAATTCCTTCGTTTACATCCAAGATCAAACATATTGACGATATTTAAGAATATATTTTACTATCTCTTAAGCGACATATTTTTTTAGAACATTAATTACCTACCATTTGTTCCATCTTTCTAACATTGACGATGCAGCCAGAAAATTGCCATGCATCTCAGGCAGGTCTAAAATGAAATTTCCATTTCGTACTAATGAATCTCTCGTCGTGCGATTAAATTTCAGTAGAATTAATGAAGTTCAACCTGCACGTCATATCAAAAGATTCATTTTTCTCAAAAAAAAAAAAGTAAAATAAGTTCAAATTGAACGGAATTTAAGAGCCGCGGTCCCGCGAGATTCAAAGAACCAGCAGTATTTCCCCTCCTCGGCTTATTAAATATCTCCGCTAAAGCGTAACAGCCGATTATACACTTATCCGACGAGACATTCACTAAACATAAATCCAGTCAAACGACCTCCAGTCGCAATCCGTCGTCATCGGTTTTCATTTCGCAAATCGCACGCGCGCGCAAGCCTCAAAAGTAGAAACTATACCAGCGACGGGAAAATAAAAGATAACCCGCGAGATGCTCAAAGGCAGATCTCTCTCTCTCTCTCTCTCTCTGTGTGTGTGTGTGTGATGTACGTGTGTGCGTGTTAGTCAAGCTCTCGCGCATATTTTAACGCGACTATTGCATCTGCATGCCGATGTAAATGTCGACACGACGACGACGACGAATTTGTACGGAGAGTTGAAGCCGATGCGCCGCGGAGTTTAGAGTGTGTCTGGGACTCTCTGCGCGTCGTTGAATCCGCATAGCACGAGAGTCTATATGGGCTCGCTCTGCCACTGCCGTTATAACGGGGTATATAGCTCGCGTTGTAAGAAGTTAATTTGCTATGTGAGGCAAACTGGATTTTAAATAGCAGTTGTTGTTGTTTGTCGCTGCGGAGTCGTTTCATATGAATGTGCTGAGGGATTATATCACTTTTAAGGGTGACACGTATGTCTTTTTAATAACGACAGGAATATAAGTATATCAATTTCATATTTGCGTTGCTTGTACTTATTGTTATTTAAAAAGTGAGATTGATAAACAATCTAGACTGGTACATTTAAGTTAAAGGTATAAAGATCCGCGCGCAAGCTAAATGGAAGCTTATAAGAGCGGTTTATCATGTTTTATGATCTTTGGCAGCATTCCAAATTCAAAAGCTCGTTTGATTCAACTTCATATCGCGATGTTACTCGGTGCATCGTAACGTTAGGAAACTGTTATCCTAATCAAAAGTGACCTCAAGGACCTTACGACATGTTGTAATTTGCATTAAAGAGTAATATCTTCGTGATGATGGGAAATTTGCCAAGTTGATGGACGTATATCAATGGCCGGTATTGTCATCAAGTGCTAGTTTGTATTTTACTTTTCAGTAGTTTATCAAATTTCAATTACACTCGTGTTTATTACCTTAAATTATTATAACTACACAAATACTTTCCCTAGATTCGAATAATGGCATTAATTGTCGCTAATACAAGCTTTAATAAGTGTAATTCGATACGATATTTTTATTGATTTCTAAGTGCCTTCGCGCTCACAGCAATACACACCGACGTATGTGAAGAAAATCGCTCGTAGGGGATTTCTACGCCAAGTTCCACATACCCAGTTGTATAGCGAGTCCTATAGCAAAGGAAGAAATAAGGTGAAAAGAAGCCTCGCGCAGTTTATTCGATTTGTCGCACCTCCCCCCTCCCCCCTCCAGCATCACCACCACCACCAATGAATTATCTCATTAATAACTTGGCGAATGTATATCGAATAAAAGGGAACTTTCATTGCGAACGTATATAATAATCGAGAGAGAGAGAGAGAGAGAGAGAGCGAGTCTCTTTTCTTTTCACGAGCGCGCGAAGTTACCGCGAGCGTATAGCAACGACGAGGAAGTTTGGGGAGGCCCTTGGAGGAAGTTGGCAGCCGCGGCCATTTCGCGGCTTCCCCGACCGCGTCCAAACTGTATTTGTCCCGGAAACTCGAAACGCTTCCTTTAGCGTGCGGCGCAAAGTGCCCGAGCGCCTAGCCGCACCAAGTCGCAGACCAACTTCGGCCCAAGCTGGACACCCGATCCCCCTTGCATCCCTCCAAAATGAAACACTTTAACTGTATGTGTGTGTATGCCTATGGGCGTGTGCTCCGTTGGTGCTTTTGGGCTGCGCGATCCTTCCCCAAGCGTATATACTTTTGTTACCCTCTGTATGCTATCTATATAGCTACCACTTAGGAAATCAAGATATCCGTTGTTGCATGGAGTCTCGATAAATAGATTAACTTGATATACGTCGGGGAGACGCTATGACGCTTTTGCTCCAGAGCGATGCTTTACTCGGAGTGACGGTAGATTTCGTGCTTTACGGAGTGACAACATATGTGTGGATTCGGTTCTTGTTAGACTGACGAAGCTTGCAATTCACTGCAGCTATAAGTGAAATATTGAAAATAATATAGGGTAGATTTGTTATTTTTAAAATATTTCAAAGTTGTGTATAAGCTTTGATTACTTCAATGCGGCGTGTTCGAGGCAATAATAGAGTTTTAAACTATTTCTATTTTTAGAACCGCGTATGTACGTGACATTAAATCTAAAACTAAAGTCGCGCGCTTTTGCGTTTTGCTATTCATCAATTAAGTATTTCTTTGACGTATTTGCGGGTTATATGTCCGCCAATGCCGAACTCGATCTACTTGCACAAAGTTTTTAAAACTAATCATTTCAGGTCCATGACTTTTCCAAGTTTAGAACAAAAACTTCTATTGCTTGTAGGAATCTTAATTAATGTCCTTTTATTACAAACTTAACATTCATATTCATTCAGCGAGAAATAATTAGAAGTCATCGATAGGCAATGACATAAATAGTGACTAATGATATTCTTATTCAATCGACTTAATGTTAGAATGGAATAAAAAATGTACATGGATGTTCAGTCAATTGCAGCATTTAACATTTTATCTATATTCCAATATTTTACTCCACAAAATAGGCTGTTATTAATCTAAATATAATTGCCGAGGGACAAAATTATCGAAAGTGTGTCGTATAATTTATGAGCGATGTGAGCTAATAGAAGCAAACTATAAGCTGTGTAATAATAGAAAAATAAACTCCACAAAAAGCACTTAGGGCCTATATGCGGAAATAAAAGAAAAAGCTTTCAGGTTAATTCAACGATTCTATAAAAAGATATTGCATGGAATTCATGTGTGATTCATCGTACCAAGAAACAAATGTAGATATATAGAACAGTCCATGGTCAGTGTAAAGAATATTTGTAACGACGACTGATTAAGGCAGACAAAACAACAACCTCGATTCTATAATTGCCATTGTCGCGTGGTATAAACATTAAAACGTGGATGAGCTTGTATTATCGTGATCGTATGAGACTGTATAGTTGACCGAATTTATGTAGTATATTAGGTGTATGCGTTTGAAATGTTGATGTAACTACTGTCGTTGATGGTTTAGATGTTATTACACCATAATAGTGTGATAATAATACTCTTTTAATACAATGGATATCGTATGTTTAACGATGAGTTATCGATGAATCAGAATTGTTTACCAACTATACACTTTTGTATAGGCATGCATGAAAATACACTCGTGTCAATAAATAATTATATTGTTAATTAAAAATATTTTTAAATAACGTAATTTATTATATCTTTGAATGAGACAATTAATGATTAAATAATAAAATTGAATTAATTAAAAGTAAATAAATTGAATAATGAATTTAAAGCGCAATAAATGCTTGATTATTTCACAGATAAACTGAGCTGCAAAAAAAAGCTGGCTTGTCAACTTTCAGAAAATTCAATTTTCAGAAAATAAAATACGCTCTTAAAATACGCTCCAATCCGAGCCAATTAAAGAAGAAAAACAGAAGGCGCTCGTCACTTGCGCTTCAACTCGAGAATCGACTTGAATTCGTACACGTTGCAACTCGTCAGGACATCAACGAGGGCAGCTCGGGGCTCGTTCATGCGAATGAGCTACTTTTCTTTTGCCTCGCGAGTTCGAGATAGGATGCGCGCAAATCACGTGCACAGTATATAGAGAGCGCGCGGGCGCGTGCATCAGATCGATCTGCGCGATTTATTATTTAGCGATTGTGTAGCGTGTAGCCGCACGGCAGAGCAGCAGTAGTAGTTGCTCGTAATAAATGCGGGGCCTTGACATCGAAAAAATAATATGTGACGCAATGGGGACACGTGAATTCACGATGATGTCGAGGGGCTAGCCGCGCTCTCCTGCATTACGCCCGGCTCCTACGCGCGCCTTTAATTTATTACAATTTATTCGATTGGAATTTACGGCTGATGACGCTGCTCTTGGGTTATACTAATCTGACACTTTGCCTGATTAAATTTGGGTTTCGTGGCCTCGACAGTTTTGATGTTGTTGTTTAATTTATAAAGGCTACCTTTGCCCGGTTTTTCACGCGATAACGATACAATTTTCGAACATTAAATACGTCAGTGCTAGTAAAATTTCACAGCTCAATAATAACGTGCTTTTGACGATGAGCAATAATCGTTTTTGTTGTAAGAATTAAAAAAGAGAACAAATTTATTTAAGACAGTATGAATGATGATAGCCTGCACGCTTTTCTTACCCCCCTTTTATCTCGTATAATATTAAGTTTTATTTTATAGATGAGAAATAAAAGTCATAGTGTAGGTCACTCATAAAACCGGGTAATTCTGAATTTTATGCTTTAAGAGCTTCTATTATCACGCTTATCAATTAAATTGTTTTTCGGATCCTATAAGCGAAGTGGCAAATTTGCAGAGAACACTGAACACCGTCAAAACTTTTCACTTTCAGATTTTCTCTTCTATTTGCAGATTTTATATTTTATTGCTAATCCACGATTATTGCTAAATCATCGATGGTAAAAAGCGAATGAAATATTTGTACACTCTATTTATCTAGTATGACAAAAGCTCCCAGCCTAATGGCTGCACTCAATTGAAATCCCAACGCCAAGACGCGCCACATCTAAAATCATAAACGGGATAAAAAAGACATAGAGAGCCGGGTATCACGGTCGCTCGTCAAAAACGGTCAATGTATTTATATTGATCAAAGGCGGGCTTTACGAGCGCCGACATCGGCCATTTTGGCGCTCGAGCGAAATTTAGTACGCGCTTGTAAAAAAGGTTACAATCTCGCCTTATACGTATACACACACACACACGCAACCCGGAGCTCACATGGCGATCCAAAGCGAGCGAACAGTTTCAGCGTCTCTCTCACAGCTTGATAAATGCGCATAACGTTTTATCATCCTCTCGCTATATTGCGTGACTCGTGTGCGCGAAACCGTTAAAAAGCTCACGCGCACGTCGATCGCCGTATTATAAAAAAAAAAAAGGGAAACACAATAGGTCGAATTACTCAATATTATACGCGCTTATTCGTCTCTCATCGCAAGGGTAAGCGGGGGTTTAATGACGATCGGAGGGATTAATTTATGATCGGTTTCGCCGCCGCTACGGACTTTCTTGCGCTTTTTTTTTTGCTTGCTGTGTAGGAACGCGCGAGCGGGTAATGTTTGAATAAATTACACGGCATAAATATTGATGAGGTGTGCTGCTGCTGCTGCGCGACCAACTTGAGAACATCTTAATCGCGTTGTGTAGTAGTCACGGTACAAAAGAAAAACGCGTACTATGTGCATGAAGCTGTTGAGCCGAGCGACGGCAGAAATCACTATTCATGCGGCCCCCAACCTGCCAAATTGAATCTATCCGTGCAATCGTTTTCAGAGATTATGCACCACGAAACCGATTTATTATTTATGCATGCACACACCGTGAAAGAATCTTGATTATTGCGAGTATAAGTATTGTACAAGGATGGACAAGAATTTCATTTATTATAAACTTGTTCGAGAATTACATTTTATTTCGCTGCTTTAAATAATAAAGTTTTATTTTACTTTATTTTTATTTTTTTTATATATATAATCTCTATCTATTTTTATATGACTTGTGGGTGAATAAACAAATTTGAGTTTCACTATAAATTAAACTTTATTTACATTATATACAATTATCTTACCTATAAATAGAGAAACGACACTTAAGCCTATTTTTCCCTATCTTTCTCTTAATATTCTCTCTTAATTATTTACTCACGGATTATCAATCAATTTATGTATCTCGATGTTTACACTTATTATGGTATACCTCTCTCCTCTTAATTACATCTATTGTTTTGATGCAATCTCTCTTACCGACTAATCACGCGGCAAATTCAAAGTGGGATTATAAAGTAGTATACGTACTACTTTATATATATACTTATTTTGTATTTTTTATTCTTGAACTGACAAATTCCGGATACAATAAAGTGCAGAGAATTCGTTAAGATTTTCATTTCGTTTCAATGATTAATTCGTTCAGTTAATGAGATTTTCCAAGTGTAATCATTTTTACAAAGTTGAGTTTGAAATCGATCATTGCGAGCTAATGAATCGGAATGCCAATACTCATGTTGGCGAGCTGTTTTATTATAGTTACTTATAAACCTACATATTTGAGATAATGAAAAAGAACAATAACAGGCAATACAGACATATACGAATGTTGGGAAAGGTTTTGAAACGAATAGTTAAAATTAATAATGAAAGTATGCGTTTCGGCCATTGGAATACATGCTAGCCATCATCAATACGTTACAGGCATCTAGCGGGGAATCAAAAAATATCATTTTGTGAGGGGAATTCTCGCTTTCTAATTACTTTTCTTCGCTTTAAACTTAATAAACTTCTTATTTATATTTCAAAAAACTTTGGAAGTACTTATAGAATAGAAAACGTATTCCTTTATAAGAAATTTTTTTTTTCGCGCTGGCTCATCAAAGATTATATTAATATTAAAATGATTGCGAAAGTTAAAAAACTGTTTTTCAAGCAGCAATCAATTTTTACACTAATTAGTATGCAAGTCCCATCATCAAATATATTCACATTCTACAAAACCAAAGTATTTTTTTTACTGAACTTCCTTTTGCATTTTATAGTTTCAATTAATACATTCTACGAGAGCCCGAGTCAATTAAAATTTAAAAAATTCAGCCCTGTAAAATGTTCTCGATGATGTATTCGCAATTTCAATAAGCACGCGCACAATATATATCGACGAGCCCTCGGCGAGCTCTCAATAAAGTATAATAACGGAACTTGATTTTTATCATTCACTTTTTCACTGGGCTGCATTCAAGTCGCGCGCACACACACACGCAAACCCTATACACCATCGATCACGCTCCATTGTAAATATCGTTCGGCAGCAAAAACACGATGGGAGCAATAATTAATACTCGTTTGTAAAAGTACAAAAAAAAACAAAGAAAAAGAGGGTATATACAAGTACGTCTAGGTTGCCTCGGCACTCGAAATTTCCTCAGCGTCGAAAGGTAAGCAAGCGTAGCGAAACAGGAGAGAGCCATCGAGGAACAAAAAAAAAGAGAGGGTTGCAGCTCTCTATCGCGCGGCGTTTATGTACACTGCGCTCGACGTTCAGACCCTAAAAAAAGAATCGCCAAAAAAAAAAAAAAAAACAGGCACACACTAGCGCTGCAACAGGCTCTGATCCACTAATTAAAAATAATCAACCATTCAAAGCCAAATATCGCCCGCGGGGTCACTGATGAATACGCACTCGCTTGCTTCGCTCACCCCGCTCCGTGAATAAAGCGAGAACGCGCTCGTCTATACACATTCATCGCGGCTGCACAAAAAAAAACAAAGGCGCAACGATAACTCGGTCTCGCACGCGCGCTCGCGGAATTCCGGTGCGTGTACACAATAGGAGGGAGGGCCGCGAAACAGGGTAATCGCGCATCCGCGTGCGAGCGAGCATCGGAACGCGAGGCTTACATTATACGCGTGAAAGAAGTCGTTAAAAAGCGCGAGCGCAAGGTTATATAAGCGTCCGGTTGGTCTTTTTAAGAGACGGCGCGCGTCAGCTTTCTTCAGCTCGCTTATAAGTAATGTTTTTCCGCTGCCGTTGCTGCAGCTTCTCTTTCTTCGCGAGGTGAGAATGGACGCGGGATGGAAATTATGAAGCATTTAAATGAGCTGCTTTTTGGACCATTGTGCAGTTGTATAGGGTGGCAAGAAAGATCGTTAGGATAGCGCGGAGCGATGAATAGCCGGTTGTGCAGCTGGTACAGCTGTTATTGTTCGTGTGTTGAGCTGAGGTTCGCTTTCCTTCGACCCCCTCCCCACGAATTAATTACAATCATGAAGGGGGAAATTGGATTACGGGGGTATTGCTGTGTATCGTCGACGATTCGTTTTCGCCAATGCATGGATATTTGGACAGGGTTTTATACACCGTCATTCTTTTTATTTCAAACGGTAATAAAGCAGTTTCAGTTTCAAGCTTCGATTCAACTTATTCGAGTGCAGAAAATTCACAGAAATGGGTGCGAATATTTTCATAAAAGCTAAAAGGTTAAATTGACTCTTGCTAAATAGAAAATTCCCAGTTTAGTCAGACATTGGGGCGTAAACATTCGTTTGCATTTCGAAAAAGCTAAGAAATTCTCATACGCCAACACACAAAATACAATACAAAAGCAGATACTCATATCTCATTCTTAAAGCTCATAGCTTCGTGGCAAAATAAAAGGCAAGAGTCAGATTAGATTCGTCCACTGTGATATATATATATAAATGAAAAATACGATTCAGCCCCAATCTGACAAGATGCTTACACCACGAAACACATACACACATCGTACCGTCGATAAACTACTGTAAAATCTGTTCATCTCCATATGAAGTATTCATAATAAGGAGAGCAGCGCAAAGATGATCCGAGGCAGCTCGGCGTGGTATCCACAAATTTACACGTCGACGGGCGCGCACGAAAATGTCGCCCCCCCCCCCCTTCCCCGGTAACGCGCGCGGGCGTCCCTCCATCCTCGTCATACACGAATTCCCCGAACTCCGACGCGACGCACCGGTCGCTTTTACACACACACCCCCACACCCACACATACATACATATACAAGTATAAACGTATATACTGCTATGCAAATCCAGCCGTTTAGTGCTCGGCTTTAATTAATGCGCGCGCTTCGTTACGGCGCGTCGGCGCGCTCGCGGAGCTCGTCCCGTTGGAAATAAGTAAGTACGCGCGGCCGGTGGCGAAAGAGAAGCCGAGGGTAAAGTGAGGAGAGAGAGAGAGAGAGAGAGAGGGAGCCGAATGAATATTTATTCAATGCAAGGGTTTATATTCCTTCGCCTTCTTCCTTTTTGGCGGACGATGGGGGATTCTTCGCCCTCTCTTCTTTTTGTTTCGTCTGGGAAACAAGGAGAGGGGCTTCAAAGGGTTGGATCTCTCTCTCTCTCTCTCTTTTCAGTTTGTGTTTTGCTGGTGGGACCGAGACTTGGCGTTTTTTTTGGTGCGGCTTGAATGCATTGAGGATTTTTGCAATTTTTCGGGAGCTTCTTTCGTTTGTGAATTTTGTTAATGCAAAAAAAAATGAGTTTTGAATCTAGTTTTGAGTAAGGATACTGAATGGTGTGGGCTATTTCCTTTGTACGATGTTTTTTTAATGGAACGAATAAGATAAGCTTGAATTGGAACGAGAAATTCGTTCGAATCTTGAAATAAATCAATAGGCAAATTATCGTTCGGAACGAACGAGAATTACCAATTTATTTTAATTAAATTGCGAATATTTCATTTCAACCTTTCCGCCGTAAATCTGATCAATCCGTCCAGATTATTCTTATTATTCTTATTTTACAAACTTTCAAATCAAACGAACAAAGCTAATTTCAATTTAAATTCTTATCTTTTTTTTCATCTATCGATATATACACTGCAACTATCAACCAATGAAAATAAATATATACTTTTAGACAGCAATATCCACTAACATCCATTTAAAAAGAGTATAGTTGGCCGTCTCTCGTTAATTAAACCAGAAAGATTGAGCCGCTGCTAATAAGTTAATCCAAGGGAAACATTAATAAAATACAATAAACGCGGCGAGTGAGGCGGCGAGGAAAATGGAACGAGAGAGAGAGAGAGAGAGAGAGAGAGAGAGAAAGAAAGGGAGCGGAGAGTCAAAGAAGAACGAGCGCCTGGATAGAAAAGGGGATGCAAGGTGTACAAATACTGTCGGCGCGAGTAACGGGGCCGCATGCATAATGAATAAAACTTTTATAAATGTTCTCTCGCCGGTGTAACACCGCGCGATAAAACACTCGGACCAAGTAGCCCACCCTCTTGCCCTGCGCGTTCACTCTATCTATCCGACTCGTCCTTCGAGCTAAGCGGTCTGGCCAAGCTGTATATTTCTTTTCTCCCGTTTATTTTCCAAACAAAGCCTTCTTGCAACCCGATGTTTCTTGTTCTTTAGCAGCATAAACGTTATCGATATACCAAAAAAAGAAAAAAATGATGTATTTTGCAATGTACAGGTAAAAAAAAGTAATTGATTCGCTTCAACTATTATTTGGCACAACTAAAAAAAGCAATTTGTTCAAATTGACGAGTGCTGATAGAGATGTAACATTTCAACAAGAGAATTTCTCATTCCCTCTCTCGGGAGCATTTTCAGGTCTTGTTTTATCTCGTGTGATAATTTTATTACGTAGCGAAATTCTCGAAGCGTGAAGTAAACGCTAGGGGCGAGTGGCACTTTTTTGCTGCTTTGTCCTTGGGTGTTTCTGCCCCTGCAAGACAAAGTTGTTATCGCAGTTTTGATGAGGCATTTTTATGTTAAAATGCGAAGTTTTCGTGCCCGCGCGCGATGAAGGTATACACAAAATTTTAAGGGTGAATGGAGTTTTTATTAAATAATGAATAGTTAGTTTAACCATCGCGTAATTCTTAGGCTAATGAGCCTATTTATTTCTTGGTGGAAAAGTTTAGCATTTACTCATGTAAATGTGTTATTTCAGTGTTTAAACGCCGTGTAATTAGTATATCAATCAGTTGAGTATGAATTAATCAATATCGTTAAATGGGATAGTTTATCAACTTTATAAATTATATCTTTTAAAATAACACAACGGACAGAAAATTAAAACACTTTTAGAAATTGTTTAAAACGAATATAATAGTACAAATTGCGATTCCCTGTGGGTAAGCAAAAGAACTAATTCGTAATCTTAATTTTACTTTGCTCTAAGTTTTGTTTTTCGGGCTCAACTTTCCTAACGAACAAAGCTTTCTCCGTTTTCATTTCTTCCAAATTAATAATTCACTGAAATTGTAGCCTACAGCAGTGGTAGATTACAAGCTGGCTGCCAAATTAGTCTCGTGTCCTTTTTACTCCCCCGGAATAATTATTTGAGATCATGCTAATCCTCCAATTTAGGTGAAATATCAGGGTGTGTCGTATACGGTTTCAATTAAATTTAACGAATTCGAAAAAAAGGGGGCTCTGTTTTTGTAAAGCAATTAGTATTTCGATACTCTAAACAACATAGTTAACTGGCTCTATTCATCCAGTTACAATAGCCAACTAAAGCTATTTTCATAAAAATGTACATTTTTATGAAAATAAAAATTATTTACACAAAATTTAAATCTATTAAGATTTTCAAATCGTTCCATTATTATTTGCGAATAAAACTTTCTTTATGAAAACTAAACCGAAAATTTTAGCGTTGTATTATCCTTACCTTAATAAACCGCATTTACTCACAGCAGATTAATATATTTTTCATTTCTCGACATGAGGAGCAAAGCTACTTGTGCAATCGATCCAATTAAAGTATCGTCCACGAAAAAATGCAAAGTGCACATAATGTGTCTTTCATCTCGCTCGAAATCAGAGGGTAGAGTACGAGTGCGAAAATTGAGTTGTAAAGTGACACGATAACGGGGCGCCGAAGGAGCTGCGCGTTAAAACGCGAGCTCGCGTGTACGCGCGGACTTTATATGAAAATCGTTCCGTAGACCCTCGCGCGATCACCAAAAATAAAAAAAAACTGCAAGACCAATGAAGTGCACGACTCTGCCTTCGATTTGTCCCTATAAAAAGTCACCCTTTCATGGAAATTTCTCCCCTCCCCCTGCGAACATAAGCGCGAGTAGTAGCTGCCACGATCATAGACAGGAAATTTGAAGTTGGTGTGTGTATTTATGCTTCCAGCGTATGCGGTATCCAGCACTTTCAACGAGCCGGCCACCGTCGCCTCAATCTGTTCCAGAGCACGTACTTCGTCGTCGTGACCTTCTCGACCGTTGGCTACGGCGACTTTGTGCCCGACATCTGGCCCTCTCAGCTCTACATGGTCATAATGATATGCGTCGCGCTCATAGTCTTACCTACGCAAGTGAGTATATATATTTCTCTATATATACCGAGAGCCAAATCGATTTGGGATAGACTGCCGCTGACACACTCCTTTCTTACTTATGCATTGCGCGCTCTTTGCTCGGCACTTTTGCGGTTTGGCATGTGAAATATTTAGTCATTCGTGTGCGTATAAGGGCAAGGGCACGTATTTCATGAAACTTGACAATTTAATTTAGGTGCTTGATCGATCGAACATTGAAATTCAAATTTGTACTTTTAGGTTTTACTTTTGTATTTATTATTATAAGAGTGTTAAATTACCAAAGCTTTTTTTCCGTTAATTTTACATTAATCTATGGTCAATATTATTAGGAAGGTAAGTATCATGATTCTTATCGATCATTTAGTAATATAAGGTATACATTCATAATCCGATCGATGCAGTTATACAGTACTTGTAATGATACTCGTACGGCGCATTATTTGAGCATTCAATTATCGAACCAATCAGTCTTCCTGTTATTCTATGCATTCGATGCTGTGGTTTAATCATAATTGTTTAAGCAAATACATTGAATATCCATTGTGTATTCAACGTTATCTATATAATCGAATGCGTTTTCCCTTAATTGTAAATAGGTATATATACTCAAACGGTCAGAGCGCAATATTTTTTAATATATATATATATATTATGGGAGCATCCAC